>JARPMJ010005812.1:5000-58896 GCA_033366665.1 Phoxinus dragarum
CACCCTAGCAACGGCAAAACTCAACCCTGACACACCCCTAGCAACAGCAGAACTCAACCAATAACACTAGAGAAACTCAACCCTGCACACACCCCTAGCAACGGCGAAACTCAACCCTGGACACACCCCTAGCAACGGCGAAACTCAACCCTGGACACACCCCTAGCAACGGCGAAACTCAACCCTGGACACACCCCCAGCAACGGCGAAACTCAACCCTGGACACACCCCCAGCAACGGCGAAACTCAACCCTGGACACACCCCCAGCAACGGCGAAACTCAACCCTGGACACACCCCCAGCAACGGCGAAACTCAACCCTGGACACACCCCTAGCAACGGCGAAACTCAACCCTGGACACACCCCTAGCAACTGCGAAACTCAACCCTGGACACACCCCTAGAAACTGCGAAACTCAACCCCCATCCTAGCCCTAGGATCAGCACTGTCTGATCCATAGTATTGGACCCTATATCCTAACCCTAACCCTAACCCTAACCCTAACCCTAACCAACCGGAACACCCTAGCAACCACCCTAGCAAACACTAAACACACCCTAGCAACGGCAAAACTCAACCCCTGACACACCCCTAGCAACAGCAGAACTCAACCAATAACACTAGAGAAACTCAACCCTGCACACACCCCTAGCAACGGCGAAACTCAACCCTGGACACACCCCTAGCAACGGCGAAACTCAACCCTGGACACACCCCTAGCAACGGCGAAACTCAACCCTGGACACACCCCCAGCAACGGCGAAACTCAACCCTGGACACACCCCCCAGCAACGGCGAAACTCAACCCTGGACACACCCCCCAGCAACGGCGAAACTCAACCCTGGACACACCCCCAGCAACGGCGAAACTCAACCCTGGACACACCCCTAGCAACGGCGAAACTCAACCCTGGACACACCCCTAGCAACTGCGAAACTCAACCCTGGACACACCCCTAGAAACTGCGAAACTCAACCCCCATCCTAGCCCTAGGATCAGCACTGTCTGATCCATAGTATTGGACCCTATATCCTAACCCTAACCCTAACCCTAACCCTAACCCTAACCAACCGGAACACCCTAGCAACCACCCTAGCAAACACTAAACACACCCTAGCAACGGCAAAACTCAACCCCTGACACACCCCTAGCAACAGCAGAACTCAACCAATAACACTAGAGAAACTCAACCCTGCACACACCCCTAGCAACGGCGAAACTCAACCCTGGACACACCCCTAGCAACGGCGAAACTCAACCCTGGACACACCCCTAGCAACGGCGAAACTCAACCCTGGACACACCCCCAGCAACGGCGAAACTCAACCCTGGACACACCCCCAGCAACGGCGAAACTCAACCCTGGACACACCCCCAGCAACGGCGAAACTCAACCCTGGACACACCCCCAGCAACGGCGAAACTCAACCCTGGACACACCCCTAGCAACGGCGAAACTCAACCCTGGACACACCCCTAGCAACTGCGAAACTCAACCCTGGACACACCCCTAGAAACTGCGAAACTCAACCCCCATCCTAGCCCTAGGATCAGCACTGTCTGATCCATAGTATTGGACCCTATATCCTAACCCTAACCCTAACCCTAACCCTAACCCTAACCAACCGGAACACCCTAGCAACCACCCTAGCAAACACTAAACACACCCTAGCAACGGCAAAACTCAACCCCTGACACACCCCTAGCAACAGCAGAACTCAACCAATAACACTAGAGAAACTCAACCCTGCACACACCCCTAGCAACGGCGAAACTCAACCCTGGACACACCCCTAGCAACGGCGAAACTCAACCCTGGACACACCCCTAGCAACGGCGAAACTCAACCCTGGACACACCCCCAGCAACGGCGAAACTCAACCCTGGACACACCCCCAGCAACGGCGAAACTCAACCCTGGACACACCCCCAGCAACGGCGAAACTCAACCCTGGACACACCCCCAGCAACGGCGAAACTCAACCCTGGACACACCCCTAGCAACGGCGAAACTCAACCCTGGACACACCCCTAGCAACTGCGAAACTCAACCCTGGACACACCCCTAGAAACTGCGAAACTCAACCCCCATCCTAGCCCTAGGATCAGCACTGTCTGATCCATAGTATTGGACCCTATATCCTAACCCTAACCCTAACCCTAACCCTAACCCTAACCAACCGGAACACCCTAGCAACCACCCTAGCAAACACTAAACACACCCTAGCAACGGCAAAACTCAACCCCTGACACACCCCTAGCAACAGCAGAACTCAACCAATAACACTAGAGAAACTCAACCCTGCACACACCCCTAGCAACGGCGAAACTCAACCCTGGACACACCCCTAGCAACGGCGAAACTCAACCCTGGACACACCCCTAGCAACGGCGAAACTCAACCCTGGACACACCCCCAGCAACGGCGAAACTCAACCCTGGACACACCCCCAGCAACGGCGAAACTCAACCCTGGACACACCCCCAGCAACGGCGAAACTCAACCCTGGACACACCCCCAGCAACGGCGAAACTCAACCCTGGACACACCCCTAGCAACGGCGAAACTCAACCCTGGACACACCCCTAGCAACTGCGAAACTCAACCCTGGACACACCCCTAGAAACTGCGAAACTCAACCCCCATCCTAGCCCTAGGATCAGCACTGTCTGATCCATAGTATTGGACCCTATATCCTAACCCTAACCCTAACCCTAACCCTAACCCTAACCAACCGGAACACCCTAGCAACCACCCTAGCAAACACTAAACACACCCTAGCAACGGCAAAACTCAACCCCTGACACACCCCTAGCAACAGCAGAACTCAACCAATAACACTAGAGAAACTCAACCCTGCACACACCCCTAGCAACGGCGAAACTCAACCCTGGACACACCCCTAGCAACGGCGAAACTCAACCCTGGACACACCCCTAGCAACGGCGAAACTCAACCCTGGACACACCCCCAGCAACGGCGAAACTCAACCCTGGACACACCCCCAGCAACGGCGAAACTCAACCCTGGACACACCCCCCAGCAACGGCGAAACTCAACCCTGGACACACCCCCAGCAACGGCGAAACTCAACCCTGGACACACCCCTAGCAACGGCGAAACTCAACCCTGGACACACCCCTAGCAACTGCGAAACTCAACCCTGGACACACCCCTAGAAACTGCGAAACTCAACCCCCATCCTAGCCCTAGGATCAGCACTGTCTGATCCATAGTATTGGACCCTATATCCTAACCCTAACCCTAACCCTAACCCTAACCCTAACCAACCGGAACACCCTAGCAACCACCCTAGCAAACACTAAACACACCCTAGCAACGGCAAAACTCAACCCCTGACACACCCCTAGCAACAGCAGAACTCAACCAATAACACTAGAGAAACTCAACCCTGCACACACCCCTAGCAACGGCGAAACTCAACCCTGGACACACCCCTAGCAACGGCGAAACTCAACCCTGGACACACCCCTAGCAACGGCGAAACTCAACCCTGGACACACCCCCAGCAACGGCGAAACTCAACCCTGGACACACCCCCAGCAACGGCGAAACTCAACCCTGGACACACCCCCAGCAACGGCGAAACTCAACCCTGGACACACCCCCAGCAACGGCGAAACTCAACCCTGGACACACCCCTAGCAACGGCGAAACTCAACCCTGGACACACCCCTAGCAACTGCGAAACTCAACCCTGGACACACCCCTAGAAACTGCGAAACTCAACCCCCATCCTAGCCCTAGGATCAGCACTGTCTGATCCATAGTATTGGACCCTATATCCTAACCCTAACCCTAACCCTAACTCTAACTCTAACCCTAACTCTAACCCTAACCCTAACTCTAACCCTAACACTCTAACCCTAACCCTAACCCTAACCCTAACTCTAACCCTAACCCTAACCCTAACCCTAACCCTAACCCTAACCCTAACCCTAACCCTAACACTCTAACCCTAACCTAACCCTAACCCTAACCCTAACCCTAACCCTAACCCTAACCCCTAACCCTAACCCCCTGGGACTCTACCCCTGGGACTCTACCCCTGGGACTCTACCCCTGGGACTCTACCCCTGGGACTCTACCCCTGGGACTCTACCCCTGGGACTCTACCCCTGGGACTCTACCCCTGGGACTCTACCCCTGGGACTCTACCCCTGGGACTCTACCCCTGGGACTCTACCCCTGGGGACTCTACCCCTGGGACTCTACCCCTGGGACTCTACCCCTGGGACTCTACCCCTGGGACTCTACCCCTGGGACTCTACCCAAACCCATAAAATTAAAGGACACAAAATAATTTATTACATAAAAATTGTTTATGTTTATAACGCTTTTACATTAAAATAAATATACATTACAATCAGTCAAATGCATTAACACAAAACATTAATATCTATACACAAGGGACAAATAAAGGAATATGAGCTACAAGTACTCTTAAACAGGAATACAAAACTGTACAAAAAAGATGAAAGTGAAAATATGCAACTGTAGTTGATGGACTGTTAGGGTGCAGGGTTGAAAGTCCCACCCAAGTCCAACTGTTGAACATTTAAAGCTCTCCACATTTTCAGAAAGTAATGAAAATGAATGAAGTAACCAGTGAACCAGAGTAGCCATTACATAAATGGGGAGAAAATAAATTAAACAGACTAAATGAAAATGGCAGCATTAGGCACAAATACAAATGGGCACAAGGGCATAGAGTAAAATCACAAAGTAGAAAAGAGCATAATAAGACAGCCACTAAATGAAAACAAGTGCAAACATTTAAAAATAAACAAACCGTAAAGACAAAAGATTTTATACAGTACATTTCAATACAAAATACAACCATTTTAGTAAAATAGGAATGGGCATAAAATAGTAAATGGAACAGGGCCACATAAGAACATAATGGCTGATAAGACAGGGAACATAAATTAAAGATGTATGGAAAAAATTAAATAAACACAAAGCAACAAAAAAAAGACAGAAAAAAATGCAAAGATAAGCGCAGTCAGAAATACAAGGGAGGGGGAACACTCAAATAATAATAAAAAGGACCATTAACACAACGGACAGACAAACAAGTCTTAAATTGGATACATGAGGTGAAGACATAAATACAAAAGATTAAATAAATATTAAACAGAAATTAAATTTATGACAGTCAATAAATGATTTGCTCATAAATACCAACAGGGCAAACTATTAAATGGTTCAATATTAAGAACAAATAAGTTCTTAACTCAATGTTCGAAAAATGTGTATTTGTAAAAATAAAGTAAATGGCACAAATCCAAAGAACTCAAACGTTTAGGTTTAAAATAAAGCAAGTCCCTTTACACCTGTTAGGTATACAAAGACAGACCTTATTAGAAATGTGCACGCGAGCGCCATCAGCGTTTCTCACAGGTTCGCGTTTAAAGTCTGTGTAGAGAGAACGATGTCGTCTTAGAGGTCTAATAATTAAATAACTAATGATCCTTGCGAAGGAAGTGAATCAATCAAAACTAACTTTAGCTGGAAAATATCTTTATTCAAGAACCGCTATAAAGCCAATAAAATCTGTTACCTTAAATTATCAGTTTATCTCTGTAACGCTGCTTTGAAACAATCTACATTGTTAAAACCGCTATATAAATGAAGATGACTTGACTAGAAATGGTTCAGATTCAAATCACTAATTCTGAAGAGCTGTGGGATAAACACCATTCAAGCTTTTGTGGGATGTACCTGAATGTTACTCACCCTTTTCCAGTGACAATGAAAAAGCAATTAAATAATTCCTCAAATTCCAACATCATTGGTGTATAAAACAAGCCACAATTAGACTAACAGGAAAAATAAATAAACCAGTGAAGACTATAGAAACACAAGAACAGCAAAAAAATATACAAATACAATATTTTCCAAACCTGGACAGTTCCTATCCTCAGACAGTTTGTCTTCAATCTCTTGACACAGCTCCTCACTTCCATGTCCCAATCAAACTCGTGTCTCCAACAGCACTTATTAATTAAACAACTCTTGATCGGGTCATTACATTTAATCTCAATATTAACTTTCTACATTTAAAAAAATATATACAAATATACAATATACATAAAAAGTATGGATCTTCAAGACGAATTAAGTACAAGTGAAAAATAAACAACATTAAAATACATTTCTTACCCTCACTTCAGATGGTTCTTCACTCTCCAGCCTACATCACAAACTGACAATTGTCACGCTTGGGCTGCGTGAGGCACGAGCAGGAACACCAGGAAGACATGCACCAAACATAAGCAAGCTTTGTAGATGTAGAACCGACAAGAGAGAACTGAAACTAGGGAGACTATATACACAGACAAATGAGGAGACTAAGTGACAACAGGTGCACACCGTGAGTGATGATGACTGATGAGGATGATGACAGGTAACAGGTGAAACTGATTAACAAGAAAACACATGGTGCACAAACACAGAAGGCAAAACAAAGTCCATGGCTGCGTTCGAAACCGCATACTCACTGAGTAGGTACTTAATTTCAATAAGTACTTACTTAACGAGCGTTAAAAGAGTAGGTACTATATAGCCAAATCTCGTTAAGTATGAATGCGAGCCGTAAATCATCCGCCATGTTGATGTTTTCATGTGACCTATGACACGTTATCACAATCGCAACAACTTAAAAGATATGAACGACACGTTTAATTCATCTATCTGTAAATATCTAGGTATTGATGAAACTTGCTCATTTTGTGGTATTGTTGAAGAAACATTACATTTAGGGTTGATTTAAGTCGTTATATTTTAAACCCTACTAATGTGACCCACAGTTTTATCCTTATAATGATATATTTTTTTATTAATAAAGGGTTAGGGTTAGGTAGGGAGGTAAAAACTACTTTCACCCTCATTAGTAACCACCCTCATTAGCATATATGGAATCTGATTGGCCAAAGGTTAACTGTCCATATGTCTGAAACGGTATGTTTTATCTGTACGTAACTTGGTTTATATACTAATTGATGTATGGCCAGTCGACTGGTGCTAGTTTGTTGTGTCTCTAGCGCCACCAGGTGTGTAGACACGGTACTGCATTTTACTTTTTAGGCCTGGCTGTTAAACAGGGGGTTATTTTATAAAGTGCTATTGTATCTTGGGCTATTTTATACAGGGTTGTTCTAGCTTGGGCTATAGTATTCAACTTGAGTGTGAGTTAGGTTTTGACTTGGGTGGGTTAGGCTTAGGTTAGATGTGGGTGGAACTGTCCTTGTGAGTTAGGGTTAGGTAGGGAGTGTCAATGCAACGTTAAAAAATACAAAGTAGCATAAAAAGTACAAGGAGACAATGCTGCTTCAAAAAAACACTACATTGAAAATCAAAACTATATTTGACTAATAAATAAATAAGGGAAAATAAAAAAACAAAATCAGAAGTAAAAAATTAAATAAATAAAAACAACAAAAAGGAACATAATGGCATAGATGATTACAAAAGCGATAAAGTTGCAAAAAGTAAAAACAGAAAAAACAAGTCAGGTGCATCCCTAAATAAAAGCCAAAAATGCAGATTAAAAAAACAAAAAAATGCTGACAGGCAAACTTACAAGAGCACACATACCCACATTAACAAGAAAAGAAACTTCACAAAAGACAGATTTAAAAAAACAAAAACAAAATTAACATTGTTAATGTTGACATTCAATTAATGCATCAATTAACCATCTCTAAAACTTTAGCATGCACATTGTCAAACACACCTCTGCTGACTAATTTGCCTGAAACCCAAGTTGGGACACCTCTACCTGATTCCTGAGCTTGTGGTTTTGCATGGTCACCTGCAGGCGACTGACTCTACCCTGTTACACTCCTCAAAGTAGTATACCTAACATTGGTTGATCATAGGCTGCATTGAAAGATGGCCATCCTCTCCAAAAAAAACAGTTAATGGACAAGTTCAGTATTTTACACTTAAAGCCCTTTTTCAGATCGTTTCTGATTAAATAAAACGGTTAAGATTGAAATTTGGACACATGCTGCTGGCCCGAGAATTCTCGGTTTCTGTGATAGCAAATGAGAGTAGAAGAGAAAAGTGGCGTGTGGTTAAGGCAAGGTAAGTAGTCCTCTTCATACAAACGAGACCAGACAATGAGCTGGGGTGAAGTGTGTGTATAAGTAGTGAAGGTGATGATGAGGTGCAGGTGTGTGTGATCAGGACTCAAGTGAGGGAGTGCGCTGGTGTGAGAGCCTGGCAGATCTGTAGCAAGGGTTAGTAATGCATGTCAAACAGCAATGTGCTTTTTTTGTTAAACAGTAATGTGTTGTTGTTGTTTATGTTATTGTTTATGACCCAGTCTTCTAGTTAGGTTTCCAAACAATAAGGGTTTCACAACAGGCTGAAAATGCACTATTATTTATTGTAGGAAAATGTATGAACAAGTAAACACTTACAATAAAGGAAAAGCAAAATATAAAATACAGTGAAAATGTATTAAAAAATAAAATAAAGGCAAATGCATAAAAAAGGAAGTGGATTTACCAAAAATAAAAATAAAAGGCATAACGTAAAAGGGAGGCAAAGGCTCAGGGGAGACCAAGACCTTAAATAAACAAACGGTTCACCAACTCATTTAGGGAGGAGCTCTATAGTTTTCCTGTTATTACTGTAAAGATGCTTTGAAACAATCTGTATAAAGCGCTATACAAATAAAGGTGAACTCCCTGGATTGTAGGTCCAGTGGCACCGCAAACCTGCTCAATCACTTCCATCTCAGATAGGGTTTTAATTATTCTTATTTCTTTTGATTATTTTAATTTCTTCTATGTAAAGCACTTTGAATTACCATTGTGTATGAAATGTGCTATATAAATAAACTTGCCTTGCCTTGCCTGTATGAAATGGCAAATGTAAATTATATACTTGAATTTTCATTTTGCACCAAACGTTGCACAAACCCACTAAACATCAGATGTATGTTGGACAGGCAGATCATGTCTATATTGCGTCAGTCGGTCCAAGACCAATTTTTGACCTTTAAGCAACGTGCAATCTAGGTCTGCTATTTGGACATCTAACCATGACCCCACCTGGACGTCAATATAATGTTCAATATTTGAACGCCGGAATAGGTAATTTTCTGGATGTTATGTGGACATCTAAGACAGGTGCAGGAATTGACATGATCTAGCCCACTAAACATAGACGTGCAGATCATGTCTATATTGGGTCCGTCTGTCCATGACCAATTCTGGACATATATTCAACGTCCAAACTAGGTCCACAATTTGGACGTCCAACCATGACCCAACTTGGACGTCATATTGACATTCAACATTTGACCTTTGAAATGGGTAATTTTGTGGATGTCATTTGGACGTCTATGACAGGTGCAGGAAATGTACATGATTAATATATAATATTTTTTTATTTACAAATATCAACATTGTTGTTATCAACATGATTAATACATATGAATACAGATTATTAATAATTATTTAAGATTGTTTTCCAAAAACTCCATTTGATTGTCTCAGCACCAGCTGATAACTGGAGACACAGTTTAATATAGTTTTCCTGTAGCTCAACCAGTAGAGCATTGGTGCTTGCAACGCAAGATCATGGGTTCGATTCCCAGGGAAAGCAAGAACTGATAGGAATATAAATGTGTAATGCAATGTAAGTCACTTTGGATAAAAAGCATCTGCCAAATGCATAAATGAAAATACAATGGTACAGAAAACACGTTCTCCACCCTTTTGAAACATGGGACTACAGTTATAGAAGTTGTATAAAAACAACGTAAAATTTGTCTAAATTTGATGTTGAAAAGACGTCCACAAACGACCACATTTGGACTATAACAAACCCTTACACGGACGTCCCACGGATGTCAACATTAGACGTGCGGTAGATGTCGGAAAAATGCGTTGTCTGGCGTCACAGTCTGCACCCTCCTGATACCGACATAGGACGGACAAGCACACTGTTGAAACTACGTCATCTGGAGGTAACTTTGCGCAGGGGGAATGATGGGAACATTTTAATTTAAATACAGAAATGCATTGCCATTTTACATATTGCATTGTCATTTTGCATATTACATTTCAAATTGAAATTTGCTACCCATAAGCTTCGGGGCTTACAACTTTAGTAATAAAAAAATAACTAAGGAAGCAGCGAGAATGATTCTGATTTCATTAGCTATTCAGCATAAACAGCGATTGATAATAGTATATTTCTGGTAAAGTTGGTAAACTGGCTAGTTTATGTACATAAATTGACCATGGTGAACATTTTTAGATTTACATTTTTAGTACCCCGTACTGAGGTAAATATTCAAATGTTGAGTTTTTGTTATTATTTATAACATGATAACATGATATATTTATTTATGGAAACATGGCTTTTCCTATCACTGCTACGCTGATGACACACAACTCTCCCTCTCAGTCCAGCCGGATGATCCGACGGTAGCCGCTCGCATCTCAGCCTGACAGACAGACATCTCTGGCTGGATTATTATTTCCTTTATTTAACCAGAAGATCACATTGAGATATTTCTATCTCTTCTTCCAGTGAGACCTGGTCAAGACAGCAGCACATCAAGTTTCACATATAAAATAACAGTCAGACAACACCACACTGCACAATAATCGTAAAACTAAGTAAAAACAAATCAATTATAACAATTACAAATGTCTGTTAAAACATTTTGTAAAAGACATTTAAAAGTGCTTAGGGTTGGAAGTATATCTAAGTTGAGGACATTTTGCAATTTGTTCCAAGCCCAAGGAGCGTAAAATGAAAAAGCGCCTTTGCCGAATTCTGTCGATACCCTTGGGACTTTTAGTTGAATATGAGACCCTGACCTAGTAGAGTAAGAGTTTTTGAAATATAAAAAGGTAATATCCCTAACAGGGCTTTTGCGAAAAATAAATACATATGTAACTTTCTCCTCTGATGTAAAGATAACCATGATAGGGAAGCATATAAAATACAATGATGCATCCGTGATTCTGCTCCGGTGATAAAACGTAAGGATGCATGATACACAGAGTCTATTTTTTTTAATAGCGATGTAGCTGCGTGCATATATAAAAGATCACCATAATCGATTATTGCTATAAAACACTCTCTATTATTTTCTTTCGGGCCTCGTAGGGGGAAACAATATTTTAAGCGATAAAAGAAACCTAATTTTGGCCTAAGCTTCTTCAACAGCTTGTTGATATGTATGTCAAATGCCAATCTTTCGTCCAGCCATATGCCTTATAGGAACTTACTCTTTCTAATGGTTGACCTTTTGAGTTTGTAATTATCTCATCAGTTCATTTAGAGCGACCTCGGCTAAAAATAATATATTTTGTCTTTTTCGAATTATAAAACCAATTTTAACTTTAGTAGTGAGTGTTGCAGTATATGAAAAACATCCTGAAGTTGCTTCATTGCTTGGTTTAAGGATAATGCGAGTAGAATAAATAATTGTATCGTCTGCATACAGGTGTAGTTTAGCAGAGTCTATTCCATGACCTAAATCGTTAATATAAATAGAGAATAAGAGAGGGGCTAATATAGATCCTTGAGGAACCCCAATATTTACGTGAAGAAATGCGGGAATTGTAATTTTCCACGGAAACACACTGCGTACGATCTAAAAGATAATTTTCAAACCAATTCAATGCTGCTTCACTGAGGCCTATAGACGCGAGTTTCTGTAACAATATTTCATGATCAACGGAATCGAAAGCCTTTGAGAGATCAACAAATAAAGCAGCACATTATTTTTTGCTGTCCAACGATGTTATAATATCGTTTGACACTGACATGGCTGCAGTAATCCAGCTATGTCCGGATCTAAATCCTGACTGATAATCATGAAGAATGTTATTATCAGAGAGGTATTGTTTTAATTGGTCATTTATTAATGATTCGAATACCTTTGCTAAAACTGGCAATCTGGATATGGGGCGGTAATTATTTGGATCTTCAGGATCTCCGCCCTTTAATAAAGGAGTAACCATTGCAGTTTTCCACGTTTTTGGTATAATATTGGAGACAAGGCTTAAGTTAAATATATTCGCTATAGGCTCTGCTACAAAATCAGCTGCCAGTTTTAATAGATAGGGCTCAATTTTATCTATTCCTGCCTTTTTTTTAATATCTAATTTTAATAGAGCTTTATGGACCTGAGCAGTAGTAATTGGCACAAAGTTAATATATTGTGAGGAGCTAAAATGAGTAGGTCCGGCAATTTCATTACAGATAGTGGCACCAAAATTAATAGAATCAATGAATGAGCCCCGCTGAAATAAAATAATTATTAAAAGTATCTGCAATTACTTCTTTGCCCTTTACCACGCTCTGATTAATTTTAAGATGATCTGGGAATTTAGAAGACAAATTCGATACTGTAGTAGACTTGACTAATTTCCAGAACTTTGTGGGATTATTAATATTTTCGTTTATTGCAGACAAGTAATAGTCACGTTTGCACTTTTAATTAGTTTTGTGCATTTATTTCGTAATGCTCTGTACGTTATCCAGTCTAAAGAATTATTTGATTTCTTTGCCTTAGCCCATGCAGCATTCCTCTGTCTTATATTAATGGAGAGAATATCATTGAACCACAGGTTATTTTTACCACTTATTCTAAGTCTTTTGATTGGAGTGTGTTTGTCACAAATAGATGTAAATGTTGAATTAAAATGTTCCCATGCCAGGGTAACTTCTGGTATGTATGAAACAAACCCAGATCACTATTATAAAGATCACGTAGGAAAGCTTGATCGTTAAAATGCTAAAAAAATCTTTTGTAAATATAACGCGGAGTAGTTTTAGGGTAAACTTCTTACACAGACAACTGCCACTATGATCACTAATATCATTGCAAAAATGGATGAAGGACCACCACCTTCAACTAAACCTTGTGAAGACAGAGCTACTTGTAATCCCGGCCAACTCAACGCTTCATCACAACTTCACCATTCAGCTCGTCATCCATAACTCCATCAAGATCAGCCAGGAACCTGGAGTTGTAATTGACGACCAATTGAATTTCACAGACCACATCGCTAGCACTGCCCGGTAATGCAGATTTGCCTTGTACAACATCAGAAGGATCAGGCCCTTCCTATCAGAGCATGCTACATAACTCCTTGTTCAGGCGCTTGTTCTGTCCAGACTGGACTATTGTAATGCTCTCCTGGCTGGTCTCCCAGCTTGCTCTGTCAAACCTCTGCAACTGATCCAGAAGCTGCAGCTAGAGTGGTCTTCAATGAGCCGAAGAGAGCACACGTCACTCCTCTCCTCCTCACGAAACTGCACTGGTTGCCGGTTGCCGCTCGCATCAAACTCAAGTCACTGACGTTTGCCTACAGAACACCACTGGCACTGCTCCCCTGTACCTGAACTCATTACTTCAGACTTATGTGCCGTCCAGAAACTTGCGCTCTGCAAGCGAGCGGCGTATATTCTCTTCTATTCTATCAAAAAAAAAAAAGTACTGCGTTAGATTGAACTGTGAAGGGTCAAGTGCATACTGTTGTCCTACTGTTAGTTTAATTGCTTCTATTGTTCTCATTTGTAAGTCGCTTTGGATAAAAGGATGTAAATGTAAATATAACATAACACGACCAAGGGAGCTGTTTTGCTGAATATTATCATGATTGCAAATGTTACATTAATATCAATAAACAAGTATTTAATATTAAGGTACTTACACATAAGACTCCTTATTGACAGTTTTTGGTTTTATATTTCACAGACGAAAATAGTTTCAAAGGAAAGCAGAACTCAACGCTGATTTGTTATTGAATGATTCAGTGTTTTGAACGAATCGTTTGAATGAATGACTCAATGACTCGCTCATTAAGACGGTCACTTGTCGCCACATATTGGCAGTTTGGTTTCATGTTTAAAAGTATAATTGATTTTTTTCTTGTGTATACAAACCGTTATTTAAAACATTAATCTGATAACATTAGGGTCTTTATTGCAGTTGTAATGTTGCAGTGTAAATGATTTAATTTGATTGGTAACAGCCCATAGTGTCTTTGTAACATTACATTTGTTCTGTTAGCACCGGATCTAGTTGGTCCTGATTAGTTGACCCTTCCTCCACCTGTGGCTGGTCAGTTCCCTCTTTCACCGTGAGTATCTGTACTGTTCTGCTCTATCCTCGGTCGGTTATTGTTCGTGTACATGTTTTTATGTCTCACGCTGTCACTTTAAAGGGTAACTAAACACTAAAACAACTTTTTTTAGTTAATGATCTGTAAGACTGGGGCTTTATTAATGCTGTTCATTGATTCAAGTAATTTTTTTTGACATTTGGGTTTAAAGTATTTTATTTCTACAATATATGGTGTAAAAGCGTCTGAGCGCTGCCCTCTTCAGGTTGAACGGTGGCTACTGCAGTTGAATTTTCCTATTGGCAGTTGTGGTACCCTGTGATGTAAGAGGGTACCAGCTAACCACGCCCTTGCCTACAGAGAGATACGTCTCAGGTGCACGCCCCCTCCACTGGGCTCTGCCCACTTTTCCAGCATTTTTCAAATATTGCCAGTGGGTGGAGTCAGGCTCTGACCAGGGGTTTAGTTACCCTTTAAACCTTGTTAGGGCCCAAGCCCTGAAAGGGCGCAGAGCCCTATTGTTCTTCTAAGGTTTTTTTGTTTTTTCTTCTTCTTCTTCTTCTTTATAATAAATTTTTTTTCAAGGTTTTTGCCACTTTTGGGGGCCTTAACGTGCTCAAAAACTCTTGAAACTTTGCACACGGGTCAGAACCCGCAGCCATTAGAGCCGGACTGAAGCTGGTACCCGGGCGTGGCAGGGGGGCTCGACAGCGCCCCCTGGAACGGGGTCCGAAAACTTGGTCCATAAATCAAACACGCTTGCATGAAATAATATGAAACTCGGTACACTTATAGATCTCATCGGTTCATATATCCTTCGTGCTCTGACTTTTTACCCCAGCCCAACAGGAAGTCGGCTATTTGGCGTAGTTTAAAAAACACATGCAATGGAATTTAAAATACTCCTCCTAGACGATTCAAACAATCACCACGAAACTCGGTGTGCATGAACTCAAGACATTGAGGATGAGCATCCTCATACATTAACTGATCTTGATGAAACTTCAGCAGTGTGTTCGCTGTAAGAGGCCGATCACATGGATGTGACTATTGTGAGTCAAAGTTATAGCGCCACCAACTGGCAGCAGGAAGTGAGTCACTTTCAAAATGCTTTGAATTCACCCTCTTATTTTTACCCGATTTGCTTCAAACTTCATCTGTATAATGTAAACACACGACAGATGTAGACCTGTGAAAGGATTATTGATATCTTTAATACTGTCGCCATGGCAACGCTTTAAACTTTTATATTCTTTTTGGATGCATTTGAGGCTCTTAACATGCTTCAAATTGCATGAAACTCAACATGCATTTGACATTTATTGTTTAATAGACATGTGCAAAGTTTCAGAAACGGGCGTGGTAAGGGGCTCAGTTAGCGCCACCTTTAGTCAAAAATGGGGTATTAGTTTTACCTACAGTAACCAAACTCGGTACGTTTATTCTTCTCTTCGATCCGGACAACTTTCTAATTTACAGTCATTAGCTCCGACCAACAGGAAGTCAGATATTGTGGTTTGAATGTGTATTTTCTCTCTCTCTGTCTCTCTGCCATTCTGTGTGTGTGTGTGTGTGTGTGTCTGTCTGTGTGGGGAGGGGAGGGGAGGGGGGATGTGTGTGTGTGTGTGTGTGTGTGTGATTTTGGTTGGGTGACAGTTGTAGGTTACAGTTTGACAAGAGTTTATAGTTTAACAAAAGCACAATGTTGTGTTTCATTGCGAGTGTACACAAATATAAGGAAACACTTTGCATTTTGAATGATGTTCTGTATGAACAAAATGACGGAGTATGTTTTTATGTCTCCATTGTTCGTTCGTTCGATCGACACACACACACACACACACACACACACACACACACACACACACACACAATTCCAGCATTGCAATCTTGACATCGCAGCATGTTCATTATAGCCTTAATAAAATATAATAATAAAATAGTCAACCTTACATATAAAAATTACACTGCTCTGTTTAAATAGTCATTTGTACAGTTTGTGCCGTTCATAATAATTTTTTTAAATTTTTCTATATTGGAACGTGAGTGTACAAAGTACAAAGCCTATAAAAAGAATAGTTTAGCATCCAAAAATGTTAATAATATATATGTTAAAAATAGGGGGAAAAAAAGAATTTACATAATATATATATATATAGAAATAAACACAGATTTAAGATTTTCAGGTAGTCTGACATTATACAGATATTGAATAATTAAATGTAAAATATCATGATGATTTTTGGGATGATATCGGGATGATTTTTGGTGGTATAAATATCACAAATATTTGATTGATAAATTCAGTTATAACAATAAGACTGGCTTGGCAGAACTAAAGGCACCAGTGGAACTAAAGGCACCAGTGGAACTAAAGGCACCAGTGGAACTAAAGGCACCAGGGTGGCGGTGCCACCGGCTTGGGCCCTCCATCGCTGCTTGCAGCTTTAATTATTCTTTGGAATCATCTTCATCTGCCGTTTTGTTCTGCCAAGCCAGTCTTATTGTTATAACTGAATTTATCAATCAAATGTAAGAATTTGACATGAAAAATGATGCAAACATTTAATAAAGTTTAAAAAAAATAACGCCCTGGGGTAAATATCACAAATATCCAGATTTAAGTATGTAAAGGCTGATAGAACACTAAATATTTATACCACCAAAAATCATCCCGATATCATCCCAAAAATCATCATGATATTTTACATTTAATTATTCAATATCTGTATAATGTCAGACTACCTGAAAATCCTAAATCTGTGTTTATTTCCTTTGTTGTATTACATTTGTTTTTGACCATTGCTTGTAAATAAGTTTATTTGTTTTTATTTTATTACTGAGTGTTTGCTTTTCTTTAATAACATTGGACTTTGTAATTGACTAGTAAAGTGTTTGGCTATAGTAGTTTAGCTGTGGTGTTGGAAATGTCACTGGTAGGCCTATCTAAAATCTGGTAGCTTATTTGAACAAAATGTTACATGGGTCAAAACAACAAAAGCAATAGCAATATAAATTCAGAAACAGCGAAAGAAACAGAAACTTTATACCAGCACTAATATATTTTTACATGTTTAAAAATAGCCTATATATAGCATTTTAGTGTAGATTTTAGTAAACCTGGCATTATGTAGGCTACTATGAATTTATTTTTGGATTATAATATCTTTTCAAACAATGGTTTGACTGCATGCTGTTAAAGAAGGAAATTACAAAGTTGTTTTAACAAATTGAATTTCAATTATTCCTATTTGGTGCTCAGTGAGAAAGAACGGGGTTTAGTTTTATTAAGTGGTGCGTCTTCTATGCCATTGGTGAATGTGTGTGTCTAAATGTCTAAGTAACCATTTGTAAATAAGATATAGAACTTGAAGACAGGGCGCGTTTCGTAATCCAGACCTGTTTTGGACCCCTCGGCTCGCCGTAGCTGTCAGGTTGCAGTATGTTGTTAAAGTTCAGCCGATCGCAGCATTGGAAATAATATTCATTCTTATTCGTCTACGGTACTGATCGCACTGTTTACATTTTACTTCACCGCAAATGCTTTAACACATGCTGTGTGTTTCGATTCAGGCACTTTGTGATCTGACGGAAAGTATGAATCTATAGCATGCTAACAGCTAGCCTATCAATAACAATCATTTCAAATATGCAAACTAAAATAATATCTAAATATAACCTAACATTCTCATATTTTAAGCGTTCATCTTGCGTTTATAATGTGTGCTGAGTTTGTTTCTAGTGTTTCAACGTTCAGTTACATTTCATGCGTTTTAGTGTCTAATCTTTATTTCGGAGTATCTTTGACTTTGCAGAAACACAGCTAACGTTAGTCGAGTTTAGTTTGTGAAATAACCAATGCAGCATATAATCATACTTTACCAGCTCAGCATTGAAAAGGAAGTATATAAGTTGTATCAAAATAGAAAGTTAATGAGATATAAGATATAATTTATATAAGATATAAAAATTATATTCTGTAATTTCACAGAAGCCTGTTTAAATGTGATGCAGAAAGTGAATTCATGAGCATGAGTTATTCATTTCTTGCTGTCCATGTGAAGGAGTTTTCAGAAACAATGTATGTGTGTGTGTGTTTGCAGTGACACCATCAGCAACATTACTGACCTCAGTTAGTAATGTTTGTGTTTCTGTAGTGAAGCTGCTTGTAGAGCATCATGGGAAACACCAGTGAGCGTGTGTCGGACCGGCACGGGGCGAAGACCCAGCGCTCAGACAGCGGAGGACCCAAAGACCTGGAGCCCGGCAAAATGATGGACAGCACAGACGACCCCAATATTTTCAACACACACGGGCCAGAATCTAAAGTATGCCAGAACACACAGTGACATTAAGCCATTTTATAAACACACAGAGCTTAGCACAGAAGTATCGGCAGGATCTACATGTGATCAGTGTGCCTGAACTTTATCAGTGCTCAGTTAAACAGAGCAGAGCGTTTACATATACAGAGTAAGCGGATGTTCTTACATGCCCTGTGTGTATCAGCACTGAGTCATGCGTGTTCTGCAGGCCGCGGGGGAGAAGGACTTCGCCCCAGATTTAGAGGATATGGTGAAGACGTGTTCTCAGGCTCGACCCACCGTGATCCGCTGGGCTGGAGGAGGGAGAGAGGTTTACATCACCGGATCCTTCAACAACTGGAGCTGCAAGATCCCGCTCAATAAGAGGTGCGCTAACCGCCTGATGCGCAGAAGCTCATTGTCATTTCATTCTTTTTCAACCATTTTTCTCTGTGTTTTTGAAGCCATAATGATTTTGTAGCCATCTTGGACCTTCCTGAGGGCGAACATCAGTACAAGTTCTTCGTTGATGGCCAGTGGCTTCATGACCCGTCTGAGGTGATTATATTTAACCCGCCGTCACATGACTTATGAACATAGCTTCTGTCTTAGTTAGGGACACTTAATATTCAACAATATTATAGATCTGCTGCATTCACAGCATTATATGAGAACTGAACTGAGCTGGACGATGACATCACTGTTTTCTCCAGAGCGGCTATATATATATATTAGGGCCGGGACTCGATTGAAAAAAATTATCTAATTAATTAGAGGCTTTGTAATTAATTAATCGAAATTAATCGCATTTTAATTGCATATAAATATTTGACCTGAGAACAGTGGATTTTTAATATACCATTGAATAATGACTGAATACATAAGCTTAAGCAACAAAATATTGTTTATTTTTGTTCAACCAAGTCCAGCAGACCAGTGCTATTTCCAGTGCTATTTCCAGTGCTATTTTTGCCATTAAGTGTAGCAATAGCCGTTCCGAATTCCTTGTTGCACAGCTTGCACACAACCATGCTCTTATCGACGCTTCCATCCGTTCGTTTTTCATAACAAAATGTCCCATCCACGGGGCCAAAGCGGTCTCGTCTGCTTCTGTGTTCATGTTCACTGTGGTTTGTTGTTGTCTGAAGTTATCAAGTTATGAACTTTATTGGTGCTCTAGTATAATCGGTCCGCCTAAACTCATCCAGTGAGAAACGTTCCGCGGTGCAAAAATAAGTGCGATTAAAATGCGTAAAAAATTTTTAACACGTTCTTTTTTGTGTAATTAATTAATCTTAATTAACGCGTTAAAGTCCCGGCTCTAATATATATATATAAACTAAATTAATAACTTTTTTTCAACAAAATGAACCTTCACTGAACTTACTTGAGCTGGACTGTGATGGTATTTTCTTCCAGAAACAAACTTTGTTGCATTATTTTCCTGTTCTCACTCTAAAGCTGCTTTGAAACACTCTGTTTTGTAAAAAGCTCTTGTTTGTGTCACCAACAAACGTCAAGAATTATGTCAGTTATGGGGGTTAAAGGTTTAAAATCACAGGACAACTTACAAGTATGGCACAGCAGACGCATCATCTGTCCTGAAAACAGGCAAACGTTCACTCAACAACCTTTGAAAACAACAGAGCGCACTGAGAGAGAGAGAGAGAGATTTTATCTGCAAAACAAAAGATGTTGTTCATGCTTCTTTTCCATCCCTTGTGCGTCATGATCATCGTCTTTTGTGCTCTACAGAAGACAAAGTCACGCAGGTTTGGAGTTTAATGATGGCCGAATCCATTTCTTTAAATTGAAATGCATGTGTTTTCTCTTCAGCCGGTTGTCACCAGTCAGTTGGGCACCATTAACAATCTGATTCAGGTGAAGAAATCAGATTTCGAGGTGTTCGACGCACTGCAGGTGGACTCTCTGGAGTGCTCCGATACGTCAGGTACACCAGACTCCGACCGCGGTGCTATTATAATAACATCACACAAATGCACGATCATATACGGCTCTGTGTGTGTGTGTGTGTGTGTAGATCTGTCCAGTTCTCCACCTGGGCCGTACAATCAGGAGGTGTACATGTTCAAACCCGAGGAGCGCTTCAAAGCTCCACCGATCCTGCCTCCACATCTGCTGCAAGTCATACTCAACAAGGACACCAACATTTCTGTGAGAATGCTCTCCGTCTTAACATAACTATTTTATTTCAGATATTACCAAAGCATCAGGAGAAAAAAATGTGCCATTAAGGATAAAAATATATATATATATATATATATAAAGTAAAAATAAACATTTAACAAGGCGTGAAAATTAAGAAATTCAGATTTTAGTAGGCTTTGACAAATTTTGACAAATATTTCTGGAAACCCTTAGGTGTTGGGAGGGGGTTTACAGAAAAGTTCTTAGCAGGCGTTTTAGGCCTAAATGGGCTAACCCTCTGGGGTCCAAGGTGTTTTTGGGGTCCTTGAGATGTTCTGACATTTGTGCTTTTTTCAGTCGCTTATAAACATATTAATGGTAAAGGTGTAATTACACTCTATTTATCACGAACGGGGCTACCATATTATGTGAGCAACATGTATGTACATGTTTGTATTTTTGAGAGAATAATGTTTATGCATGGTTATTGAAAAAAGTAAAAATTAAAGTGTCTGAAATAAGGCCACAAAACGCATACTAAATATGTGTCCACAAGACTTTTGAAGTTTTTCCTTGAAAATGATGTGAAAATCATCCTGCCAAATCATTCACATAAAACAAAACATTGAGTTAACCTTTGTAAAACACTTTTTGTTTGGAAAGGCAATATGCGTAATATATGTTACTGATCATGAATAATGAAGTGATTCACACCTAAGAAGACAATAACCCGCATAATGAGCTGCATAATGAGCTGCATAATGAGCTGCATAATGAGCTGCATAATGAGCTGCATAATGAGCTGCATAATGACCCGCATAATGAGCTGCATAATGAGCTGCATAATGAGCTGCATAATGAGCCTTTCATTCAGGTGTCACTGAGCCACAAGAAAGAATGTGAGGACTTATTTTGTATGCATGCAAATTGTATAATATCCAAAGTAAACATACTGTATTTTCATAAAGTTTTGGAATATATCCTCTCCCTAAATGTGTCACTAATAAAAAACTATAATAAATAATTTAATGAGAAGGCTTATATTGACCTATTAAGATGTTGCTTACATCTACCTTGTAAAAATATTTTTTGCTATTTTATTAAAAAGTTTTCACATGTAAATCAACACTAATTACAATTTTATCAATATTTCAAGTGTAATCTTTCTTTGTAAAAAGTATACAAAGTTAAGGATTCATTAGTTTGAATATTGGAACAAACACTATAATAACATCTTATTTGATAATTCAATATATTTACTTTATTTTTGACAAAACATCACTATATATTTAACATATGAGCGAACAAAAGCTTATTTGATGTGACAATAGTATTTTTTACAGTAAAAAACTTTATAATCTATCCAAAACTAATCAATGAAATCTTGTCTAAACATTCATACTTCGTTTGTAACATATCGTTTATATGATATATTACGTTTTAAACGGTGTGTTTTACGGGTTTCAGTGTGATCCTGCCTTGCTGCCAGAACCCAACCATGTGATGCTGAACCATCTGTACGCGCTCTCGATAAAGGTACATCACACACCTGCTATCAAACATACTCTCATATCATGGTCAATAACTGACGGGTGTCTTCTGTCTCAGGATGGTGTGATGGTTCTCAGTGCAACTCACCGTTATAAGAAGAAATATGTGACGTCTCTTCTGTACAAGCCTATTTAATGAGCTCTGGATGCACATCATCTACAGTCTGAGATTGCACTATTAACCCGCATACGTACAGCGGACCTGTCAGTTTGAAACTTCAACAGTAGTGTGTGTGTGTGTGTGTGAGCATGTCTGAGCTTCTGATGTGTTAGGGTTAGGTGCAGCATTTTGCGATTGCAATCTTGAAGGCCAGATTTGTTTCTGTCCAAAGCGCTTTATGAGATTCTGTCTAACAGGATTCCTACATTTGAAAACTGCAAACCACAAAGGGAGTTTATAATCAAAAGCGAGTTCAAGTTTTGAGTTTTAACACAGATGAACATTTGAATGCAATGTTTCATTCTAAGCTTTTATAGTCATAATTAATTTTATAAACCGAGTGAAAGATGTGTGTGTGTGTGTTTTCAGAAGGAAAGCAAGCTTCAGCCACAGTGGCGTTTCGTGTTTGCTCCTAACAGAAAACCATCATCGTGACGGGTGGATGTTTTGAGCAGTTACTCTGTTAAACTTTAGCAGTGGACTGACCAGATTTACTGCGGCATCACAGAATGGCACACACAGATTTTGAACTGTGAGTTTGTGGAGTTTTACTGCATGGGTTTAATATCATCTTGATGCTGTACAGACGAGCACTTCATCTGTGTTTCACTCTGACAGACAAACAAGCTTTCTTTGTTTTATCGAGCAGGAATGTATTTTTCATCTGTTAAATGTTATTTATGTGATACACCGACACTATATTGGCCAAAAGGATGTGGACCCGATATCAGCTGGCTTGTTCCAGTTCAGGGAATCTGTGGCCGTCTCTTTCTGCTCAGGGTCATTGCGCTGGACGAGAACGTTTTACGTGTAACTTTTAAGATTCGTTTTTGCTAGAATGGACCCACGTTAATTGGGCGTCTGCATACGATTGGCCATATAATGTACATGTTTGTCTATAAATACTTGTTGTGTGAAATGGTTGGTTTTATTATTTATAGCCATCATCAATATTGAATGTTGAAACAGAAATGTGATTTGTGATCTTAACAGGACCGGACCCTAACTATTTTATTTTATGTTGATGGTGTAGTTTGTTCATAAGGATAGTGTGGTGTTTCCATTCACTCCAAAGATAATAACGTATCAGTAAATATAACGTTATTATAAGTACTTATAACGTAAGTGTGATATCCCAAAGGAAAGATGGTCAAAATATGATTTTCATGAGGAAACGGCAACATCACAGCTTTAAATGCTTTTACGGGATATTATTGTTTCGAGGGAAAATCCACTAACTTGAACTTTTTTCTTTTATCTGATGTCATGTGTTGATAAACTATGCATTATAGATGATGGATGTGTTGCCTTCAAAAATAATAAAGGAAACCCTTCTGGTTGATTTGATCCAGTTTCTTTGCTTTTGTAAGACTGGAAAAACTGGTTGAAGAGATAGACCTGACCACTGGAAATGAACATCTGACCTCCAGTCTCTCAGAAACACCTAAACACTCACACAACAATATACATGTGGTTTAATGTGAATGATTATGGAGTGTTGTGGTTCAGATGTCTCATTTCCAGATAGGTCAAACAAAAGGAAATACAGTTTTAGAAGTTTAGAGAAACTGGCTCAGAAATGAAGAAAGCCGAATGGTCTTCTCCGTCCCCACTGTTAGACAGAAGCCACCATTTGAGGAGTCACCTGGTCAAGCAGGATAAATATATATTTAAATATCGTTATTACCAAAACCTTTCATTTATGGAGTCAGATGAAATAACGAGTAAATACATATGAGAAATGTATTGCAATTTAACCAAAGATACTTTGCATGAGAGTGGACAGAACACGTAAGAAACCTTCCCCGCTGACCGACTGCCCCCATTGGTTCAGTTGAGCGCAGCTTATACTTTCATTTAAAAAAATAAGCAACATGAAAATGAATGCATTTCTATTGTTTATTCATGATTAAATTCCAAAAGCAGCTTTCATAATTCATGGCACATATTCAGCAGCTTCAGACACAGAGTTTGATGGACTCTTGCGTCGGCAATCTTATGTTACATTACAATTACACAATCAGTAACTATGGCAACAAATGATCCTTTGAGCACTATATATACATATTATACAGATTTTAGAACCAACATGTATATATGCTGCTTATTTTTCTCTCCACCTGAATGTAAGTCTCTTTTCCCTTTCCTTTCAACACATCAATACTCTTCATCTGTGGTTCTGAATAAAGCGATACTGCGATGTGCTCACAAGGCCATTTAAGACTATTGCATTTCTCACTGAAGAGGCTGTTTAAAGGCGAAGCAACATTCACTTACAAGCTTGTGTTTTCATCCTTTGCAAGAGATTTGAGGCAAGGCAACTCTGCAATATTTTAGGCAACTTCTACAGTTTATAAATTGGTGTAAACACAGTAAACGCATCTATATGATGCCTCACGTCATGATCACATGGCTATTGCACAGCTACCCATCTTTTGAAGATCTGCATATTCTACAGCAAATGTTGACTATATTTACACTGCAAAATTAAAACAGCAAGAAGGCATATATTATGTACAGTTCTCAAAGAAATTATACAGCACAAATCTAAGCAGTAAAGAAGCACTGATCGAGATCGTGTGGCGCTGGTCGACCAATCCTCTCCCAAAGTTTGCCATCTCTAGTTCAGAAATCTTCAACACTGTGATTGATCATATTTGCACAAATCACTCAACTTATTGGAACTTTTTATAATTTTTTTCAGTTGCAAGAAATCACAACCTCTATTTGTCCTCTTAAACAAACCCATTTATTCAGTCGTGAATAAAGTTTGTATATCTATGGTGTAAAGACAATTCATACAAGGCTGTTGAAATAGCGCTAGTGAAGTTAGCTCAAACTCAGAAGTCTTCAGGCAAACTGAGGGAAAGGAACCATGCAGACTTTGGCATGTTTGGTGAGACACAGGCGTTCTATTTCTAACCGACTCCATCATGCAAATACTAAACGCAACATCCCATTTCAGTCAGTAGCACTGCAGAATGATGACAATAATCATAATAATACAATATATGACAATGTCAAGCAGAACGAGGAGTGAAGACACATGTTCAGTGTCACAGGAGATGCACTGTTACGAGTGCCAGAAACCCCTGAGATGCTCGACGGGATTCTGAGGCAGTCTCTCTAAATCTCTTTTCATCTCACAGTCAAGAATGTTTCCTCTCTGTCTCGCGGCAGAAGATAAATATTGTAAAATTATTTTCACAAACACTGAATCAATAGGCATGTGGATTTTAACAGCCCACCGCCAAAGGAAATAACACAGAAGAACGTGGCAAGAGCGTAAGGCGTGTGAGTCAGCGGTGCCGGCTGTTTTAGCGGGAGACGGTGAGCTGAAGAAACTCCCTGCCGCGCTTCTGGGCCGGCGGCGGCGCACTGGCTGTTCCCGTGCTGATCCCAGGACACGCAGAGCTCACGCTGATCCCAGGACAGGCAGAGCTCACGCTGATCCCAGGACAGGCAGAGCTCACGCTGATCCCAGGACACGCAGAGCTCACGCTGATCCCAGGACAGGCAGAGCTCACGCTGATCCCAGGACACGCAGAGCTCACGCTGATCCCAGGACAGGCAGAGCTCACGCTGATCCCAGGACACGCAGAGCTCACGCTGATCCCAGGACACGCAGAGCTCACGCTGATCCCAGGACAGGCAGAGCTCACGCGAGCCCGAGCAGAAGAGGCTTTACCTGCGGGACAGAGTCATCAGCGTGAGTTGAGCTGCATTCCTGAGGTAAACACACACGCACACACGCACGCACACACACACACACACGCACGCACGCACACACACACAGTCACTCTCTCACACACACACACACAGTCACTCTCTCTCACACACACACACACACACACACACACACACACACACACACACACACACACACACACACAGTCACTCTCTCTCTCTCTCACACACACACACACACACACACACACACACACACACACACACAGTCACTCTCTCTCTCTCTCTCTCTCTCTCTCTCACACACACACACACACACACACACACAGTTAATTTGTCTGTTAGCACGAGCTGGGTTTCAGCTGAAATTGTGAGTGAGTGAGTGAGTGCTTGCCTGCGTGCGTGTGTGTGTGTGTGTGTGTGTGTGACTGTGTGTAATGTGTGTGGCAGAAGAACCGACCACCTCTTGCTCTTTACTACTAGTTACAGCAGCAAATAACTCAAGACAGGAGTGTTCTAATAAATATATATTCTACAAATTTATTAGATTTCAACGTAAAATGTTATTAAATATTTAATGTTTTTTTGAATAAATCCATCATGAAAATAAATTGGAGTATAAACTGAATTATATAATTTAAAAGTCAATATTAAAACTGCCTAATGTGCAATTTATATGGTATAAAACTAAAGTTTTTGAGCATTGATGATAAAAAGTAAAAAAAACATTTTGTTTTTATAATTTCGAGGGATCACTAGTTGGGCTTTATGGTGCAATGGGAGTGAGCAGCACGATAATATCTCTTTCACGTTTGTAATCATGAGTAACTCAAACAATGATCCAACCCATGATGCAACACGACTGATCTCTGATCGAGCGTACATGCACACGGCACAAACTGACCGTTACCATGGCAAAGGGAGGAAGAGGAGGAGCTTAGAGAGGAAATCCTGAGTTCATTCTTCTGGAAACACTCGGAGAAATGAGAGAAATGGAGGAAAGACAGAAGGAGTTGGAGATTCAAGATGAGGGACAAACACAAGACAAACGGCACCGAACCCAAACCCAAACCCAACACTCACCTCTAGATTCGCTCGAGCTTTCTTCAGCACGTCTCGAGTCCGGCACACTGTAAGACAGACGCTGATGACATCACTACACCCAAACCCTAACCTCAAACTATTGATCAAATCAAACGTGATCCGGGTGCCAGCCTGAGCTTCTGACTGTGTTCAGAACTAGAGGATAAAGACTTGTTCACGTGCTGAGACTAACTGCAGGATTCAATCGAGTGCTTTTGTGAACACACTGTCACGGTGTCAGCTGTGCAATCTGAGCAACTTCATTTTCCATTTCGGATTCTAGCGATTAAGATCAAATGTTTCTGTCACGTTCAGTTTTGCAATTATTCTCTCATTTTGTCATTTGGTATAAATCCAGTGCATTTTTCTTTCCTTCACAGCAGATTTTGTTCCTTCAAAACTTAAATGTCCAAATCAGGGAATGAGATGAAAATGCAGTCCACTGTTGCTAAAGTGTGGGTTAAAAATAATCACAGAACTTGCGTTGTTCGGCAGATGTTTTCTCTTCAGAAAAGTAAAGTATACTTTTGGGCATCAGGCGACAAACACAGGGTACACACCAAAACATGTTAAAATGCCCAATTTGGCGAGCATTCATGTAAGCACGGTCGAGAAAATCATTCACTGCTTTTGACTAAACTTTACTTGCTTTAATAAGATCTTTGTACATTTAATTCATAGAGTAAAGACTTCTGCGCTGTGTTTTATTTCACATTTATGTCTGTGGAAGGGCATCACTGGCCTGAATACTACTGGTATAAAAATTGAAGTACTTTATTTCATTTGTATCTTTGCTCTAGTGTTTCAATTTGTCAAAATTGGTAGAATTTGTATAATTTTTTCCAGCAAAATATACTTAAATCAAGATATGAGTCATTTTCTTTCATGATGACAATATATATCATGATCTAAGATTTTAGTCATGTCGTGTTAAATAAAAAGAAATTCAATATTGACCAAAAGAATCATGGTCATGGTTTTTGCTATAATCGAGCAGCCCTAGTTTCTGATGTGTTAGAGTGTTACTGGGTAGAAACTGAACTGTGGCTGTTGGACTCACGCTGGTTGACGATGAAGGTCTCCATGCTCTCTTTGGTTCTGCTGGTGGAGCGCAAACGTGTCATGGTTCCCTGCAGAACCTCCTCCTGCTGGGCGATCCGCAGACGCAGAAACTGGATCTCCTCGCGCATCGACTGCTCCTGAGAGGAACGCAGCACCATGAACATTTATGTGGACTTTATTTTTTTTTAGGAATCAATAAATGTTGAGCAAATGAAGCAGACGTTCGAACCCTCTGAAGAAGATGGGCGGGCCCGTCGCTGCTCGGCAGAGCCGCACGCCAGAACATCTTCAGCAGAGAGACGGCCTCGTCTAGAATCTGGTGCAAGGTCTTGGTGTCCGAGAGCAGCGTCTTCACTGTGCTGTAGTCCAGAGCCTGTGAGAGACACACACATGAGATCTGGTTCTGATGGCTTGATCTGTTAGCAGGTCTGAGCTTCACCTTCTCCATCAGAGCCGAGTCGAGAGTCTCGGTCAGCGCCGCCTCCATCCGCTGGACCAGAACCCGGGCCTCCAGAACCTGCTGCTGCAGAGACCCGTGATCATCCACGTGCCCGACCGCGTGACGCCCGTGACTGTGGGCGAACGACCCGTCCGGAGCTTCTCCTTCCAGATCCGCATGAGGCTCCAGAGAGTCTGAGGAGAACACAGATCTTACTTCTTCTCTTTGACGTATTAACTACTACATTAGTCAAGCAAAACCATTAATAACTGGTTCTCAAACAGAAGTACTTCAGCAGGTTCCAGGAGCTAGTTGGAGCGTTTATCTGTGACCGCTGGCAAAACTGTTCAAACTTGAACAAGACAAACAAGTTCAAGTTCTCAGTAAAGGGAGAAGATTTATTTATGTAGCAGTTAAATTCCACTTTAATTCCATTCAAAGCTATTTGAAGGGCCTCCTTTTTTAGCCACAATGAAAAGTAAGTACAGTGACATCAACATCGCAGCTGCAGTTCACGGTTAGCACACACACACACACACACACACACACCGTTAGTCTCCTCCATCTCGGAGTATGGCGAGTACAGAGGCCCAGCTGGAAACGGACCCACATCTCTGACAGGAGGAGAAGGAGATGGGTCTGTGGAACATGGCAGAGTGGTTAGTACAAAACACACACACACACACACACACAAAATAACCATCACGTCCATCACACGCAACGTTTATTGGCAAAATGGTTCTTTACAAAGATAACAGCAGCTACAAACAAGTTTTTAAAGATAATGCTCAATATTTTCAAGCATGAAAGTGTGTAACTGGTTCTACTCGACCCACTCCGAGCAGGATTCGAATCGAATAACTAACAAGGAGGCTAAAGACCACTAACATCAGCCGCTAGAGCGGGTTTACACTCATCCTTTTTGGCTTAGGAGAACATCAGATCATTGGCTGCTGATCGATTGCTCCTGTCTGCCTTGCTGCTGGTTTTCTGTTTTGAATCTCAATTTACTTGCATTCCTTGTTGTTTATATTGCTAAATATAACTTACTTATCAACATATATTAGATATTGTGATTAGATATCACATTAATCTGACATCGCTAGCTTTTATCTAAATCGTTATCGCTAGCACAACACACTAACTGGGCGACCGTGAGGCGCTGTAGTCGCGGGACTAAACACCGCTCTTCCGTTACGATTACAATAACAAATAGATTCTCCCCACTCAGTGAAACACCCACTGTAAATCAAAGTGCCCTAGTTATTGGTGATTCTATTACACGGAACGTGAAAATAGAGACACCAGCCACCATAGTGGAAATAGAAAGGCATAGAAGCATTTGGCATTTAAATTTGCTCCTCCCTCTGCCTGGAATAATTTGCAAAGTACGTTGAAACTTAGGGAACTGGTTCCATTGGACATTTTCAAAGTAATTTTAAACGATTTGTAGAATAAAACATCGGGCTGTAGATGTTTTAAATAGTTATGTATTGATATTGAAATTTGATTGGATTTGCTTATGAGTGTTTATGTGTATGTATTGATGGATGTTATCTGTTAAACTCAAACGAGCTGTGTCTGTCAGTCCTGGCCAGGACGCTCTTGTAAAAGAGATTCTTAATCTCAATGTGCTTCTTTTCCTGGTAAAAAAAAAGGTTATAATAGTCACATGTTTGCCGGGAGCCAGAGCGCCTGACATCAAAGTAAATTTAAAAGTGCAGGCTAATGCTAATCGTAAATTCTTTAAGATTATTATTCACGTCGGCACTAATGATGTTCAACTTCGCCACTCGGAGATCACTAAAATTAACATTAAAGGGGTGCGTGAACTCGCAAGGACGATGTCAGGCACTGTAATTTGCTTTAGCCCCCTTCCTGTTCGCAGGAGTGATGAGATAGTTAGTAGATTGTGTTCACTCAATGGGTGGATGTTGTCTGCAGAATAATTTAGAATTCATAGACAATTGGAAAAGTTGGGATGGTGCTGCTCCTCTCTCTAGTAATTTGGCATATAGTCTTAGAGCTCAAACATGAATTGGGGCTCAGGTCAGGAAGCAGACAGACTGGCTTAACCGACCGTCTGCTAGCGGCCTCACGTCAAGGTAAATCAATCACATAGAGCCTCTTTCACCTAGATATCATCATATAGAGACTGTGTCTGTTCCCCGAATTGGGAAATACAAAAAACTTAAGGGTAAAAATGTAATTGATGTTCAACAAATAAAAACAGATATAATAATAATAATAACTTTATTTTTATATAGCGCCTTTAAAGCAGCTTCTCAAGGCGCTTTACATAATAGAACAGACAAATTAAAATACAACACACACAAGAAAAACAAAACAAATATAAAATAAATAAATAAAAGCAAAAATCAAATAAAAGCGCATAGGATGAGAAAGCCCTGTCCCCTACAGTGCGCAACAGATATAATACAAATTAACAAATGATAAAGCTCGAGTTGCTGAATATTTGATGCCTTACATCAAAAGCATTTCATTTATTGTTAATGATATGATCACAGATTATAACCTAGATGTGCTGTTTGACAGAAACCTGGCTAAAACCAGACGATTAAATTACTTTAAATTTTAGTGAGTCCACACCGCAAGATTATTGTTATAAACATGAACCTCATCTGAAAGACAAAGGGGGAGGTGTTGCTGTAATTTATAGTAATATCTTCAGAATTACTGAGAACTCTTATTTCAAATATAATTATTTCGAAGTGTTGGTGCTTAATGTAAAATTATATAATGTAAATGATAAATCACGTTTGAGATTTGTGCTGGCTACTGTATACAGGCCACAAGGGCACCATAAGGACTTTATCAAGGAATTTGCTGATTTTCTATCAGAGTTAGTATTGGCTGCAGATAAAGTCCTAGTTCTTGGTGATTTTAATATACAATTAGATAACGAAAAAGATGCATTGGGATTGGCATTTAAAGACATTGTAAACTCAATTGGAGTTAGACAACACGTGTCAGGACCGACTCATTGTCGTAATCATACTCTAGATCTAATACTATCACATGGAATAGATGTTGATGCCGTTGAAATACTTCAGCAGAGCGATGACATCTCAGATCACTATCTAGTCTCGTGTAAATTACACTTAGCCAAGGCTGCAAAGCCGACTCCGTGTTATAAATATGTTAGACCGATCACTTCTGCCACTAAAGATTGCTTTATTAATAATCTTCCTGATCAGTTTCATCTCCTCAGCATCCCAGATAGCTTAAAATAACTCAATATCGTGACAGAAACTTTTAACTCTCTCTTTTCCAGCACTTTAGACACAGTTGCTCCTCTGTGCTTAAAGAAATTAAAGGAAATAGTCTGACGCCGTGGCACAACGAGCACACACACACACACACACACACACACACACACACACACACACACACACACACACACACACACACACACACACACACACACACACTCACACACTCACACACTCACACACTCACACACACACACACACTCAGGCCCTTAAGAGAGCAGCCAGAAAAATGGAGCGCAACTGGAAGAAAACAAAACTAGAGGTATTTCGCATTTCATGGAAAGAGAGCACGATTGCGTACAGAGAGGCCTTATAAATAAAACCCTAGGTATTTATTTGAAACAGTGGCTAAATTAACGAAAAATAAAGCTTCAACCCCAAACGTTTCCAAGCAGCACAGCAGTAATGACTTTATGCAATTCTTTACTTACAAGATGATAATATCTGGGAGAAAATTATACAGTAACTATGCAACCGTCTACTGCAGTATCGCATCAAGGAGTGCATTGTAGTCTCCCTGAGGAAAAATTCCATTTATTCATTGATATAGGAGAGGAAGAATTGTCTAAACTCATTAAATTACAACATGTATGTTAGACCCGATACCTACTAAGCTACTAAAAGAGATGCTTCCAGAGGTCATAGATCCTCTTCTTAATATCATTAATTCATCTTTGTCATTAGGATAGGTACCAAAAACTTTAAGCTGGCTATGATTAAACCGCTTGTTAAAAAAGCGCAACTTGATCCTACACGGTGAACCTGCGCCCGAACACGTCCACAACGCATCCCTGAAGTGCCAGCCTCATCAGCCCTGCGGAGCCCTCATGGACACCTCAAAAAAACTCGTCTCCATACCGGCGTGATGACTCCGACCTCCAACCAGATGGAACTGGATAAATATTGTGAATATTCTGATCCAATCTGACTTCTGACCTGTAATGTTGCCTGAATCATAATCATACACTGTTTGTTCGTTCGTTGGCCAGAGGAGAACTGGTTTATCCCAAGGTTTTTTTCTCCATTCTGTCACCTGATGGAGTTTTGGTTCCTTGCCGCTGTTGCCTTGGCTTTTGGCTTGCTCAGTTGGGGACATTTAGTATTCAACAATATTATTGATCTGCCTTACTTCAGGTGGATGATGACGCAATTTTCTTCTAAAATAAACTTCTTGTATTACTTTCATGTTATCACTGTGAAGCTGCTTTGATACAATCTGTATTGTAAAAAACACTATATAAATAAAGGTGACTTGGCTACAGAATTAGTAAATTACAGGCCAATCTCAAATCTACCTTTTCTGTCAAAGATATTAGAAAAGGCAGTATCCTCACAACTATGTTTATTTTTAGAAAGAAATGGTATCTGCAAGGATTTCCAGTCCGGATTTAGACCGTTCCATAGTACCGAGACAGTTCTCGTTAAAGTCACAAATAATTTTCTCTTATCATCCGATCGTGGTTGTATCTCTCTATTAGTGTTACTCGATCTTAGTGCTGCATTTGATACTATTGACCGTAACCTTCTTTTAAATAGACTAGAAAATTATGTTGGCATTAGAGGAATCACATTAGCATGGTTTAAATCACACTTATCTGACCGTTATCAGTTTGTAGCAGTAATTAAGAGATGTCTTATCGATCACAAGTTCAGTATGGCGTACCACAAGGCTCAGTACTAGGACCGCTGCTGTTCACTCTGTACATGCTACCATTAGGAGATATCATTAGGAAACATGGAATTAGCTTTCACTGTTATGCCGACGATACTCAGCTCTATATTTCTTCACGCCCCGACTAAACGCACCAATTCACAAAATTAATGAAATGCATAGCGGATATAAAAAACTGGATGACTAGTAATTTCCTACTACTAAACTCTGAAAAAACAGAGATTTTAATTATTGGACAAAAAACTTCCTCACTTAATAACCTAGAACACAGTCTAACACTTGATGGCTGCTCTGTCAATCTTCGTCGTCGGTTAGGAACCTGGGTGTGCTCTTTGATATCAATCTTTCATTTGAAACCATTGAAAAGGTTTTCTGTTGGAATGGTGTCATGTTACCGGCCCTAAGTTATTATAACTAATGATCTTTGTAACGGAAGTGAATAAATCAAAACTAACTGTAGCTGGACAATAACTTTATTCTAGAGCTGCTGTAAAGCCAAAACATCTCTGTTACTTTAATTTCCTATTATCACTGTAAAGCTGCTTTGAAACAATCTATATTGTTAAAAGCGCTATATTAATGAAGGTGACTTGATTTGATTTGACTACACACACAGCGACTACTGTCCTACAACAGTTAAAAGTGCACATGCCAACAAGTCACATGAGAGTCTGTTTTCTAGTTGTTAAATTACACAAGCAAGACAGCTGAAGTGAAATAAAGACATCCCCAGGTTACCGTGGAGAATCAGTCGTCGGTAAAGCATGTCTCTTAGTGGACTGGCCGGAACGATGGGTGACCGGCGCTGATCGGACGAGTGATCCAGCTTCTGGAGTTGAGCTCGAAGAGAACTGTTCTCCTGACACTGACTTCCAGCTGGACCCTGAGAGCCCGAACCTCCACCAGAAGCTCTCGCAACTCCACTGACGGGCACGGCACCTCACACACACACCCTGAGAGAGAGAGGAGAGAGAGAGAGAGAGAGAGAGACAGTCAACAGCTGTAAACTGTCACTCGTTGATAATCTTTCCCTCCATGATTAGGGGATAATTCTAAAAATCACTTGAGCACATGGAATATAGCACACGTCTCATATGGACTAATTTTATGGTAGTTTTATGATACTTTTGTCATTTCTGGAGTCATTTAATTGTATGTAAAAGAGCAGCCATCTAAACTGATGTGTTTCACTGAAAGAAAGGCACTTGTACAGGTTTGCAATAACATGAGTGTGAATAAACAATTCCAGAGGAGTTTTATTTTTAAGGGTGTGATTATTCCAGTAACATGTACAGAGCTTGTGGTGTCTTACCTGCAGCTGTGCTCTTTCTCGCACCACACACTCGGCCGTACAGCTGTAGTTCACTCTGTAGGGAGTGTAGAAGCTGTCTGCTCTCTGCTAACTGCTGCTGGAGTAAACTCACCTCGTGCTGCAGTCTGAACACACATCCCCAGAGACACAGCCTTTCATTCATGTGTATATCTCACACTCATACACAAGAGTTCCAACCACAACAATCTGAAATTGCCAGTCACTCTATTGAAACAACTTTCTTTACATGAAGCTACTCTTCATTTAGTTTCTCTGACCTGTTGTTGTGCTCCAGACTGTTTTGTCTGTCTTGTCGCAGTTGTTGGATTTGTTGACTCTGCTCACAGTTGTGCGTCTGCAGCCTCCTCAACTCCTCCTTCCATTGCTCCGCCTCTAACTCCGCCTGCTGCAGACGAACACGCCCAGACAGCACCACCTCCCTGAGCTGCTTTACCTCTTCACTGCTGTCTGCATCGTACACATATATCAGATAATCTGTTTTTATTACAGACTTCAAACTCTACAGTCCTACAGACAGTGATAATCATTCCACAACAAAGACTTAATGTGAATTAATGTGCTTGAGTTTTGATGAAATACATACCCAGCTTTAGCATTAAATGCATTATGTGATTCATTATGTGAATTGTTGAACTTGTGTTTAGGAGTGTTGTCCACACATGATGTGTATGTGCTCTGCAGATTGGTGGACTAGGTGAAAGAAGAGCTATTAACAGTTGTCTAGTCATTTGGGGAAGGTATTTCTTTCGTTTCCATTGTAACAGTGGCTGTTTCAGAGGAACGAGAGTGGGATCCAGATGCAGCAAACATTTATTCAAACAAACATAACAAAAGTAAATCCAGGTAAAACTGATAAATGCCGACACGGGCAAGGAAGTCAAACAAAACTGACAACAAGTGCACACATTACATCCATAGAGGGACAACACCAGACAGAGAACATGAGAAACACTGGGGTATATATACACACTCAATGGGAGATTGGCAAACAACACACACCTGGGAACAATCAGGAACTAATCAACAAGAAAAAACTACAAAGGACTACAAACCGCCGCCAGTTTAGGGGGCCAGGGAGGCACTTTACAGTTCAGGGGGCCAGGGAGGCGCTTTACAGTTCAGGGGGCCAGGGAGGCGCTTACAGTTCAGGGGGCCAGGGAGCCGCTTACAGTTCAGGGGGCCAGGGAGCCGCTTACAGTTCAGGGGGCCAGGGAGGCGCTTTACAGTTCAGGGGGCCAGGGAGGCGCTTACAGTTCAGGGGGCCAGGGAGCCGCTTACAGTTCAGGGGGCCAGGGAGGCGCTTACAGTTCAGGGGGCCAGGGAGGCACCAACAGTTCAGGGGGCCAGGGAGGCGCTTACAGTTCAGGGGGCCAGGGAGGCGCTTACAGTTCAGGGGGCCAGAGAGCCGCTTACAGTTCAGGGGGCCAGGGAGGCGCTTACAGTTCAGGGGGCCAGGGAGGCGCCAACAGTTCAGGGGGCCAGGGAGGCGCCTACAGTTCAGGGGGCCAGGGAGGCGCTTACAGTTCAGGGGGCCAGGGAGGCGCCTACAGTTCAGGGGGCCAGGGAGGCGCCGACAGTTCAGGGGGCCAGGGAGGCGCTTTACAGTTCAGGGGGCCAGGGAGGCGCTTACAGTTCAGGGGGCCAGGGAGGCGCCAACAGTTCAGGGGGCCAGGGAGGCACCAACAGTTCAGGGGGCCAGGGAGGCGCTTACAGTTCAGGGGGCCAGGGAGGCGCCAACAGTTCAGGGGGCCAGGGAGGCACTTACAGTTCAGGGGGCCAGGGAGGCGCCTACAGTTCAGGGGGCCAAGGAGGCGCAGACAGTTAAGGGGGCCAGGGAGGCACCAACAGTTCAGGGGGCCATGGAGGCACCGACAGTTAAGGGGGCCAGGGAGGAACCAACAGTTCAGGGGGCCAGGGAGGAACCAACAGTTCAGGGGGCCAGGGAAGCGTCGACAGTTCAGGGGGCCAGGGAGGCACCAACAGTTCAGGGGGCCAGGGAGGAACCAACAGTTAAGGGGGCCAGGGAGGAACCAACAGTTCAGGGGGCCAGGGAAGCGTCGACAGTTCAGGGGGCCAGGGAGGCGCTTACAGTTCAGGGGGCCAGGGAGGCGCCTACAGTTCAGGCGGCCAGGGAGGAACCAACAGTTCAGGGGGCCAGGGAAGCGTTGACAGTTCAGGGGGCCAGGGAGGCACCGACAGTTAAGGGGGCCAGGGAGGAACCAACAGTTAAGGGGGCCAGGGAGGAACCAACAGTTAAGGGGGCCAGGGAGGAACCAACAGTTCAGGGGGCCAGGGAAGCGTCGACAGTTCAGGGGGCTAGGGAGGAACCAACAGTTAAGGGGGCCAGGGAGGCACCGACAGTTAAGGGGGCCAGGGAGGAACCAACAGTTAAGGGGGCCAGGGAGGAACCAACAGTTAAGGGGGCCAGGGAGGAGCCAACAGTTCAGGGGGCCAGGGAAGCGTCGACAGTTCAGGGGGCCAGGGAGGCGCTTACAGTTCAGAGGGCCAGGGAGGCGCCTACAGTTCAGAGGGCCAGGGAGGCGCCGACAGTTCAGGGGGCCAGGGAGGCGCCGACAGTTCAGGGGGCCAGGGAGGCGCCTACAGTTCAGAGGGCCAGGGAGGCGCCTACAGTTCAGAGGGCCAGGGAGGCGCCGACAGTTCAGGGGGCCAGGGAGGCGCCGACAGTTCAGGGGGCCAGGGAGGCGCCGACAGTTCAGGGGGCCAGGGAGGCGCTTTACAGTTCAGGGGGCCAGGGAGGCGCCTACAGTTCAGGGGGCCAGGGAGGCGCCTACAGTTCAGAGGGCCAGGGAGGCGCCGACAGTTCAGGGGGCCAGGGAGGCGCTTTACAGTTTAGAGGGCCAGGGAGGCGCCGACAGTTCAGGGGGCCAGGGAGGCGCCTACAGTTCAGAGGGCCAGGGAGGCGCCGACAGTTCAGGGGGCCAGGGAGGCGCCTACAGTTCAGAGGGCCAGGGAGGCGCCGACAGTTCAGGGGGCCAGGGAGGCGCCTACAGTTCAGAGGGCCAGGGAGGCGCTTTACAGTTCAGGGGGCCAGGGAGGCGCCTACAGTTCAGAGGGCCAGGGAGGTGCCTACAGTTCAGGGGGCCAGGGAGGCACCAACAGTTCAGGGGGCCAGGGAGGCGCTTACAGTTCAGGGGGCCAGGGAGGCGCTTACAGTTCAGGGGGCCTAAAACAAGACTAAAATACTAAGTAAGAAAAGCATTTTTTGCAGTGTGTGTGTTTTTTTTTACCTCTGCTTGCTTGTATCCTGGACTGTAGTGCCAGATTTTCCTCCTTTAATGCTCTGATTTCATTGGTCAGTTGACTGACTGCACCATGGCTGTGGATAAAGATGTTGGTTGGAGCCGCTGTCAAACACACACACACACACACACACACACACACACCAGTGATAAGCCATAAGTTTGTTGGTAATCTGTAAACAAGCACACAAATTACTTAAACACTATCATTTTGCATTGAACGGCTCAGGGATATCTGCAGTGAGTCATCAAGACTGAACAGAGATGTATTGGCTGTGAACACTGTGTTGATTGAACTGTTGTATAAAAGCAATGTGACACTGACAGTCATCGTTATTCTTAATATCAGTCATGTGATGATCTGCTGTCCAATCACAGCAGTGATAATCACATTCAGACCAAATCATGAATGAAAGTGACACACACACACACTCACACACTCTCACACACTCTCACACGCACTCACACGCACTCACTCACTCACACACACACACACACACACACACACACACACACACACACACACACACACACACACACACAGTCACTCACTCACTCACTCACTCACTCACACACACACACACACACACACACACACACACACACACACACACACACACTCACACACAGTCACTCACTCACTCACACACACACACACACACAGTCACTCACTCACTCACTCACACACACACACACACACACTCACACACAGCCACTCACTCACACACACACACACACACTCACACACATCCACTCACTCACACACACACACACACACACACACACTCACACACACAGTCACTCACACACAGTCACTCACTCACACACACACTCTCATACTCACACACACACACCTGTGTCTCTCGCTGTGGACAGGCGTCCCTGTAACTGCTGTCTCAATCTCTCGTTGGTTCTGATGGAATCGTCCAGTCGCTGGCGCAGAGATCGAATCTCTCTCAGATGCTCCTCGATCACGTCTACACCTGTCAAAATCATCACATCATAATCATCACATCATAATCATCACATCATAATCATGGCAACTCATAATCATGAATTTGTTCTTGTTGTTCATCAGTTTGTTTTTATTTAATCCACTAATTGAGCTGTTGCCAGACTGATAATACGATGATCCATTAAAACCTCTGATTGGCTGAATCATATTCTCAATGTCCCACAATGCATCTGTCTGCACAGATGGGCCTCCACTTTTCCCCAGTGCATGATGGGACACAGGCGTGTGTGCGGTCAGCTGATAGCTGGAGAGAGAGTGCGGCGCGCTGAACGCTGGTGGAGAAAGAGTAATAATCTCATTAATGATCGTCACACTGCAAAGAAAGCAGAACAGCAAAGTCTGAACACTAAGAAGTTAGTTTTGTGAGTGCAGTTCAGATCAGGACTTTTGCTCAGATACACGGCTTGATTGGAACCGGTCTGTATATTTTCACCAAAGAAAAGATTATTCTTGACCCTCCAAACATCATAACATCGGCACAAAGTATTTAAGAAAAACAATAACAACAGAAAATGTAAAATGAACCAAGATCGTTCCTGCTATTCCACACGCTGGTCTGCGGACCGGAGACGCTTTACTCTGTCTCTGATCAGATGACGGATTACTGTTCATTATATCATTAAGATGAACAGATGTACGGTATGGGTGGTGTTTGAGACAATATTTGCACACATTTGAACTGAACATCAGGGGGCACAGCGAGAGTCTCTAAACTGATGGTTTCTAGCAGGTGTAAGCAGCAGAATTCACCAGGTTTATGAATATGAATAAATAATAACACAACTCTGTAACCTGTGCGGTGTCACGACACTTCAGACCGTTCACAGCTTATCTGATCAGAGACACACACACACACACACACACACACACACACACACACACACACACACACACGCCGTGTGCTCACTTCTCATCGGTGGCCTATGGTAGGTCAGGGGGGCAAAGGTCACAGGATTAGCATGACCCCAGCAGCTGTGGGTCTGGATCTGAGGCTGTGAGCTGGACGAGGGTCCGATGAAAACTCCTGCAGACGGTGGAGCGGTTACTACTGCACTGATTGTGTTACTACTGCACTGATTGTGTTATTGTGTTACTACTGCACTGATTGTGTTACTACTGCACTGATTGTGTTACTACTAAACTGATTGTGTTATTGTGTTACTACTGCACTGATTGTGTTACTACTAAACTGATTGTGTTACTACTGCACTGATTGTGTTACTACTGCACTGATTGTGTTATTGTGTTACTACTGCACTGATTGTGTTACTACTGCACTGATTGTGTTACTACTAAACTGATTGTGTTATTGTGTTACTACTGCACTGATTGTGTTACTACTAAACTGATTGTGTTACTACTGCACTGATTGTGTTACTACTGCACTGATTGTGTTACTACTGCACTGATTGTGTTACAACTGCACTGATTGTGTTACTACTGCACTGATTGTGTTACTACTGCACTGATTGTGTTACAACTGCACTGATTGTGTTATTGTGTTACTACTGCACTGATTGTGTTACTACTGCACTGATTGTGTTATTGTGTTACTACTGCACTGATTGTGTTATTGTGTTACTACTGCACTGATTGTGTTACTACTGCACTGATTGTGTTACTACTGCACTGATTGTGTTACTACTGCACTGATTGTGTTACTTGTGTTACTACTGCACTGATTGTGTTACTACTGCACTGATTGTGTTACTACTGCACTGATTGTGTTACTACTGCACTGATTGTGTTACTACTGGACTGATTGTGTTACTACTGCACTGATTGTGTTACTTGTGTTACTACTGCACTGATTGTGTTACTTGTGTTACTACTGCACTGATTGTGTTACTTGTGTTACTACTGCACTGATTGTGTTATTGTGTTACTACTGCACTGATTGTGTTACTTGTGTTACTACTGCACTGATTGTGTTATTGTGTTACTACTGCACTGATTGTGTTATTGTGTTACTACTGCAATGATTGTGTTACTACTGCACTGATTGTGTTACTACTGCACTGATTGTGTTACTACTGCACTGATTGTGTTACTACTGCACTGATTGTGTTACTACTGCACGGATTGTGTTACTACTGCACTGATTGTGTTACTACTGCACTGATTGTGTTACTACTGCACTGATTGTGTTACTACTGCACTGATTGTGTTACTTGTGTTACTACTGCACTGATTGTGTTACTACTGCACTGATTGTGTTACTACTGCACTGATTGTGTTACTACTGCACTGATTGTGTTACTTGTGTTACTACTGCACTGATTGTGTTACTACTGCACTGATTGTGTTACTACTGCACTGATTGTGTTACTACTGCACTGATTGTGTTACTACAATTGTGTTACTACTGCACTGATTGTGTTACTTGTGTTACTACTGCACTGATTGTGTTACTTGTGTTACTACTGCACTGATTGTGTTACTTGTGTTACTTCTGCACTGATTATGTTACTTGTGTTACTACTGCACTGATTGTGTTTCTTGTGTTACTACTGCACTGATTGTGTTACTTGTGTTACTACTGCACTGGTTGTGTTACTTGTGTTACTACTTTACTGATTGTGTTACTTGTGTTACTACTGCACCGATTGTGTTACTTGTGTTACTACTGCACTGATTGTGTTACTTGTGTTACTTCTGCACCGATTGTGTTACTTGTGTTACTTCTGCACCGATTGTGTTACTTGTGTTACTACTGCACTGATTGTGTTACTTGTGTTACTTCTGCACTGATTGTGTTACTTGTGTTACTTCTGCACCAATTGTGTTACTTGTGTTACTACTGCACTGATTGTGTTACTTATGTTACTTCTGCACCGATTGTGTTACTTGTGTTACTACTGCACTGATTGTGTTAATTATGTTACTACTGCACCGATTGTGTTACTTGTGTTACTACTGCACTGATTGTGTTACTTGTGTTACTTCTGCACCGATTGTGTTACTTGTGTTACTACTGCACTGATTGTGTTAATTATGTTACTACTGCACTGATTGTGTTACTTATGTTACTACTGCACTGATTGTGTTACTACTGCACCGATTGTGTTACTTGTGTTAGTACTGCACAGATTGTGTTACTTGTGTTATTACTGCACCGATTGTGTTACTTGTGTTACTACTGCACTGATTGTGTTACTTGTGTTACTACTGCACCGATTGTGTTACTTATGTTACTACTGCACTGATTGTGTTACTTGTGTTACTACTGCACTGATTGTGTTACTTGTGTTACTACTGCACTGATTGTGTTACTTGTGTTACTACTGCACCGATTGTGTTACTTGTGTTACTACTGCACCGATTGTGTTACTTGTGTTACTACTGCACCGATTGTGTTACTTATGTTACTACTGCACTGATTGTGTTACTTGTGTTACTACTGCACTGATTGTGTTACTTGTGTTACTACTGCACTGATTGTGTTACTTGTGTTACTACTGCACTGATTGTGTTACTTGTGTTACTACTGCACTGATTGTGTTACTTGTGTTACTTCTGCACTGATTATGTTACTTGTGTTACTACTGCACTGATTGTGTTTCTTGTGTTACTACTGCACTGATTGTGTTACTTGTGTTACTACTGCACTGGTTGTGTTACTTGTGTTACTACTTCACTGATTGTGTTACTTGTGTTACTACTGCACCGATTGTGTTACTTGTGTTACTACTGCACTGATTGTGTTACTTGTGTTACTTCTGCACCGATTGTGTTACTTGTGTTACTTCTGCATCGATTGTGTTACTTGTGTTACTACTGCACTGATTGTGTTACTTGTGTTACTTCTGCACTGATTGTGTTACTTGTGTTACTTCTGCACCAATTGTGTTACTTGTGTTACTACTGCACTGATTGTGTTACTTGTGTTAATTCTGCACCGATTGTGTTACTTGTGTTACTACTGCACTGATTGTGTTACTTGTGTTACTACTGCACTGATTGTGTTACTTGTGTTACTACTGCACTGATTGTGTTACTACTGCACCGATTGTGTTACTTGTGTTACTACTGCACTGATTGTGTTACTAGTGTTACTTTTGCACCGATTGTGTTACTTATGTTACTACTGCACTGATTGTGTTACTTATGTTACTACTGTACTGATTGTGTTACTACTGCACCGATTGTGTTACTTGTGTTACTACTGCACTGATTGTGTTACTTGTGTTACTACTGCACCGATTGTGTTACATGTGTTACTACTGCACTGATTGTGTTACTTGTGTTACTACTGCACCGATTGTGTTACTTATGTTACTACTGCACTGATTGTGTTACTTGTGTTACTACTGCACTGATTGTGTTACTTGTGTTACTACTGAACTGATTGTGTTACTTGTGTTACTTCTGCACCAATTGTGTTACTTATGTTACTACTGCACTGATTGTGTTACTTATGTTACTACTGCACTGATTGTGTTACTACTGCACCGATTGTGTTACTTGTGATACTACTGCACTGATTGTGTTACTTGTGTTACTTCTGAACCGATTGTGTTACTTGTGTTACTACTGCACTGATTGTGTTACTTATGTTACTACTGCACTGATTGTGTTACTACTGCACCGATTGTGTTACTTGTGTTACTACTGCACTGATTGTGTTACTTGTGTCACTACTGCACTGATTGTGTTACTTGTGTTACTTGTGTTACTACTGCACTGATTGTGTTACTTGTGCTACTTGTGTTACTACTGCACTGATTGTGTTACTTTTGTTACTTCTGCACCGATTGTGTTACTTATGTTACTACTGCACTGATTGTGTTACTTGTGTTACTACTGCACTGATTTTGTTACTACTGCACCGATTGTGTTACTTGTGTTACTACTGCACTGATTGTGTTACTTATGTTATTACTGCACCGATTGTGTTACTTGTGTTACTACTGCACTGATTGTGTTACTTGTGTTACTACTGCACCGATTGTGTTACTTATGTTACTACTGCACTGATTGTGTTACTTGTGTTACTACTGCACTGATTGTGTTACTTGTGTTACTACTGCACTGAATGTGTTACTTGTGTTACTACTGCACCGATTGTGTTACTTATGTTACTACTGAACTGATTGTGTTACTTGTGTTACTACTTCACTGATTGTGTTACTTATGTTACTACTGCACTGATTGTGTTACTACTGCACCGATTGTGTTACTTGTGTTACTACTGCACTGATTGTGTTACTTGTGTTACTTCTGCACCGATTGTGTTACTTATGTTACTACTGCACTGATTGTGTTACTACTGCACCGATTGTGTTACTTGTGTTACTACTGCACTGATTGTGTTACTTGTGTTACTTCTGCACCGATTGTGTTACTTATGTTACTACTACACTGATTGTGTTACTTATGTTACTACTGCACTGATTGTGTTACTACTGCACCGATTGTGTTACTTGTGTTACTACTGCACTGATTGTGTTACTTGTGCTACTTGTGTTACTACTGCACTGATTGTGTTACTTTTGTTACTTCTGCACCGATTGTGTTACTTATGTTACTACTGCACTGATTGTGTTACTTGTGTTACTACTGCACTGATTTTGTTACTACTGCACCGATTGTGTTACTTGTGTTACTACTGCACTGATTGTGTTACTTATGTTATTACTGCACCGATTGTGTTACTTGTGTTACTACTGCACTGATTGTGTTACTTGTGTTACTACTGCACCGATTGTGTTACTTATGTTACTACTGCACTGATTGTGTTACTTGTGTTACTACTGCACTGATTGTGTTACTTGTGTTACTACTGCACTGATTGTGTTACTTGTGTTACTACTGCACCGATTGTGTTACTTATGTTACTACTGAACTGATTGTGTTACTTGTGTTACTACTTCACTGATTGTGTTACTTATGTTACTACTGCACTGATTGTGTTACTACTGCACCGATTGTGTTACTTGTGTTACTACTGCACTGATTGTGTTACTTGTGTTACTTCTGCACCGATTGTGTTACTTATGTTACTACTGCACTGATTGTGTTACTTATGTTACTACTGTACTGATTGTGTTACTTATGTTACTACTGTACTGATTGTGTTACTTATGTTACTACTGTACTGATTGTGTTACTACTGCACCGATTGTGTTACTTGTGTTACTACTGCACTGATTGTGTTACTTGTGTTACTACTGCACCGATTGTGTTACATGTGTTACTACTGCACTGATTGTGTTACTTGTGTTACTACTGCACCGATTGTGTTACTTATGTTACTACTGCACTGATTGTGTTACTTGTGTTACTACTGCACTGATTGTGTTACTTGTGTTACTACTGAACTGATTGTGTTACTTGTGTTACTTCTGCACCAATTGTGTTACTTATGTTACTACTGCACTGATTGTGTTACTTATGTTACTACTGCACCGATTGTGTTACTTGTGATACTACTGCACTGATTGTGTTACTTGTGTTACTTCTGCACCGATTGTATTACTTGTGTTACTACTGCACTGATTGTGTTACTTATGTTACTACTGCACTGATTGTGTTACTACTGCACCGATTGTGTTACTTGTGTTACTACTGCACTGATTGTGTTACTTGTGTTACTACTGCACTGATTGTGTTACTTGTGCTACTTGTGTTACTACTGCACTGATTGTGTTACTTTTGTTACTTCTGCACCGATTGTGTTACTTATGTTACTACTGCACTGATTGTGTTACTTGTGTTACTACTGCACTGATTTTGTTACTACTGCACCGATTGTGTTACTTGTGTTACTACTGCACTGATTGTGTTACTTATGTTATTACTGCACCGATTGTGTTACTTGTGTTACTACTGCACTGATTGTGTTACTTGTGTTACTACTGCACCGATTGTGTTACTTATGTTACTACTGCACTGATTGTGTTACTTGTGTTACTACTGCACTTATTGTGTTACTTGTGTTACTACTGCACTGATTGTGTTACTTGTGTTACTACTGCACTGATTGTGTTACTTGTGTTACTACTGCACCGATTGTGTTACTTATGTTACTACTGAACTGATTGTGTTACTTGTGTTACTACTGAACTGATTGTGTTACTTATGTTACTACTGCACTGATTGTGTTACTACTGCACCGATTGTGTTACTTGTGTTACTACTGCACTGATTGTGTTACTTGTGTTACTTCTGCACCGATTGTGTTACTTATGTTACTACTGCACTGATTGTGTTACTTATGTTACTACTGCACTGATTGTGTTACTACTGCACCGATTGTGTTACTTGTGTTACTACTGCACTGATTGTGTTACTTGTGTTACTACTGCACCGATTGTGTTACATGTGTTACTACTGCACTGATTGTGTTACTTGTGTTACTACTGCACCGATTGTGTTACTTGTGTTACTACTGCACTGATTGTGTTACTTGTGTTACTTCTGCACCGATTGTGTTACTTGTGTTACTACTGCACTGATTGTGTTACTTGTGTTACTACTGCACTGATTGTGTTACTTGTGTTACTTGTGTTACTACTGCACTGATTGTGTTACTTGTGCTACTTGTGTTACTACTGCACTGATTGTGTTACTTTTTGTTACTTCTGCACCGATTGTGTTACTTATGTTACTACTGCACTGATTGTGTTACTTATGTTACTACTGCACTGATTGTGTTACTTATGTTACTACTGCACTAATTGTGTTACTACTGCACCGATTGTGTTACTTGTGTTACTACTGCACTGATTGTGTTACTTGTGTTATAACTGCACCGATTGTGTTACTTGTGTTACTACTGCACTGATTTTGTTACTACTGCACCGATTGTGTTACTTGTGTTACTAATGCACTGATTGTGTTACTTATGTTATTACTGCACCGATTGTGTTACTTGTGTTACTACTGCACCGATTGTGTTACTTGTGTTACTACTGCACTGATTGTGTTACTTGTGTTACTACTGCACTGATTGTGTTACTTGTGTTACTACTGCACTGATTGTGTTACTTGTGTTACTTCTGCACTGATTGTGTTACTTATGTTACTACTGCACTGATTGTGTTACTTGTGTTACTACTGCACTGATTGTGTTACTTGTGTTACTACTGCACTGATTGTGTTAATTATGTTACTACTGCACCGATTGTGTTACTTGTGTTACTACTGCACTGATTGTGTTACTTGTGTTACTACTGCACTGATTGTGTTACTTGTGTTACTACTGCACTGATTGTGTTACTACTGCACCGATTGTGTTACTTGTGTTACTACTGCACTGATTGTGTTACTAGTGTTACTTTTGCACCGATTGTGTTACTTATGTTACTACTGCACTGATTGTGTTACTTATGTTACTACTGTACTGATTGTGTTACTACTGCACCGATTGTGTTACTTGTGTTACTACTGCACTGATTGTGTTACTTGTGTTACTACTGCACCGATTGTGTTACATGTGTTACTACTGCACTGATTGTGTTACTTGTGTTACTACTGCACCGATTGTGTTACTTATGTTACTACTGCACTGATTGTGTTACTTGTGTTACTACTGCACTGATTGTGTTACTTGTGTTACTACTGAACTGATTGTGTTACTTGTGTTACTTCTGCACCAATTGTGTTACTTATGTTACTACTGCACTGATTGTGTTACTTATGTTACTACTGCACTGATTGTGTTACTACTGCACCGATTGTGTTACTTGTGATACTACTGCACTGATTGTGTTACTTGTGTTACTTCTGAACCGATTGTGTTACTTGTGTTACTACTGCACTGATTGTGTTACTTATGTTACTACTGCACTGATTGTGTTACTACTGCACCGATTGTGTTACTTGTGTTACTACTGCACTGATTGTGTTACTTGTGTCACTACTGCACTGATTGTGTTACTTGTGTTACTTGTGTTACTACTGCACTGATTGTGTTACTTGTGCTACTTGTGTTACTACTGCACTGATTGTGTTACTTTTGTTACTTCTGCACCGATTGTGTTACTTATGTTACTACTGCACTGATTGTGTTACTTGTGTTACTACTGCACTGATTTTGTTACTACTGCACCGATTGTGTTACTTGTGTTACTACTGCACTGATTGTGTTACTTATGTTATTACTGCACCGATTGTGTTACTTGTGTTACTACTGCACTGATTGTGTTACTTGTGTTACTACTGCACCGATTGTGTTACTTATGTTACTACTGCACTGATTGTGTTACTTGTGTTACTACTGCACTGATTGTGTTACTTGTGTTACTACTGCACTGATTGTGTTACTTGTGTTACTACTGCACCGATTGTGTTACTTATGTTACTACTGAACTGATTGTGTAACTTGTGTTACTACTTCACTGATTGTGTTACTTATGTTACTACTGCACTGATTGTGTTACTACTGCACCGATTGTGTTACTTGTGTTACTACTGCACTGATTGTGTTACTTGTGTTACTTCTGCACCGATTGTGTTACTTATGTTACTACTGCACTGATTGTGTTACTTATGTTACTACTGTACTGATTGTGTTACTACTGCACCGATTGTGTTACTTGTGTTACTACTGCACTGATTGTGTTACTTGTGTTACTACTGCACCGATTGTGTTACATGTGTTACTACTGCACTGATTGTGTTACTTGTGTTACTACTGCACCGATTGTGTTACTTATGTTACTACTGCACTGATTGTGTTACTTGTGTTACTACTGCACTGATTGTGTTACTTGTGTTACTACTGAACTGATTGTGTTACTTGTGTTACTTCTGCACCAATTGTGTTACTTATGTTACTACTGCACTGATTGTGTTACTTATGTTACTACTGCACTGATTGTGTTACTACTGCACCGATTGTGTTACTTGTGATACTACTGCACTGATTGTGTTACTTGTGTTACTTCTGCACCGATTGTATTACTTGTGTTACTACTGCACTGATTGTGTTACTTATGTTACTACTGCACTGATTGTGTTACTACTGCACCGATTGTGTTACTTGTGTTACTACTGCACTGATTGTGTTACTTGTGTTACTACTGCACTGATTGTGTTACTTGTGCTACTTGTGTTACTACTGCACTGATTGTGTTACTTTTGTTACTTCTGCACCGATTGTGTTACTTATGTTACTACTGCACTGATTGTGTTACTTGTGTTACTACTGCACTGATTTTGTTACTACTGCACCGATTGTGTTACTTGTGTTACTACTGCACTGATTGTGTTACTTATGTTATTACTGCACCGATTGTGTTACTTGTGTTACTACTGCACTGATTGTGTTACTTGTGTTACTACTGCACCGATTGTGTTACTTGTGTTACTACTGCACTGATTGTGTTACTTGTGTTACTACTGCACTGATTGTGTTACTTGTGTTACTACTGCACTGATTGTGTTACTTGTGTTACTACTGCACCGATTGTGTTACTTATGTTACTACTGAACTGATTGTGTTACTTGTGTTACTACTTCACTGATTGTGTTACTTATGTTACTACTGCACTGATTGTGTTACTACTGCACCGATTGTGTTACTTGTGTTACTACTGCACTGATTGTGTTACTTGTGTTACTTCTGCACCGATTGTGTTACTTATGTTACTACTGCACTGATTGTGTTACTACTGCACCGATTGTGTTACTTGTGTTACTACTGCACTGATTGTGTTACTTGTGTTACTTCTGCATCGATTGTGTTACTTATGTTACTACTACACTGATTGTGTTACTTATGTTACTACTGCACTGATTGTGTTACTACTGCACCGATTGTGTTACTTGTGTTACTACTGCACTGATTGTGTTACTTGTGCTACTTGTGTTACTACTGCACTGATTGTGTTACTTTTGTTACTTCTGCACCGATTGTGTTACTTATGTTACTACTGCACTGATTGTGTTACTTGTGTTACTACTGCACTGATTTTGTTACTACTCCACCGATTGTGTTACTTGTGTTACTACTGCACTGATTGTGTTACTTATGTTATTACTGCACCGATTGTGTTACTTGTGTTACTACTGCACTGATTGTGTTACTTGTGTTACTACTGCACCGATTGTGTTACTTATGTTACTACTGCACTGATTGTGTTACTTGTGTTACTACTGCACTGATTGTGTTACTTGTGTTACTACTGCACTGATTGTGTTACTTGTGTTAGTACTGCACCGATTGTGTTACTTATGTTACTACTGAACTGATTGTGTTACTTGTGTTACTAATTCACTGATTGTGTTACTTATGTTACTACTGCACTGATTGTGTTACTACTGCACCGATTGTGTTACTTGTGTTACTACTGCACTGATTGTGTTACTTGTGTTTACTTCTGCACCGATTGTGTTACTACTGCACTGATTGTGTTACTTATGTTACTACTGTACTGATTGTGTTACTACTGCACCGATTGTGTTACTTGTGTTACTACTGCACTGATTGTGTTACTTGTGTTACTACTGCACCGATTGTGTTACATGTGTTACTACTGCACTGATTGTGTTACTTGTGTTACTACTGCACCGATTGTGTTACTTATGTTACTACTGCACTGATTGTGTTACTTGTGTTACTACTGCACTGATTGTGTTACTTGTGTTACTACTGAACTGATTGTGTTACTTGTGTTACTTCTGCACCAATTGTGTTACTTATGTTACTACTGCACTGATTGTGTTACTTATGTTACTACTGCACCGATTGTGTTACTTGTGATACTACTGCACTGATTGTGTTACTTGTGTTACTTCTGCACCGATTGTATTACTTGTGTTACTACTGCACTGATTGTGTTACTTATGTTACTACTGCACTGATTGTGTTACTACTGCACCGATTGTGTTACTTGTGTTACTACTGCACTGATTGTGTTACTTGTGTTACTACTGCACTGATTGTGTTACTTGTGCTACTTGTGTTACTACTGCACTGATTGTGTTACTTTTGTTACTTCTGCACCGATTGTGTTACTTATGTTACTACTGCACTGATTGTGTTACTTGTGTTACTACTTCACTGATTTTGTTACTACTGCACCGATTGTGTTACTTGTGTTACTACTGCACTGATTGTGTTACTTATGTTATTACTGCACCGATTGTGTTACTTGTGTTACCTACTGCACTGATTGTGTTACTTGTGTTACTACTGCACCGATTGTGTTACTTATGTTACTACTGCACTGATTGTGTTACTTGTGTTACTACTGCACTTATTGTGTTACTTGTGTTACTACTGCACTGATTGTGTTACTTGTGTTACTACTGCACTGATTGTGTTACTTGTGTTACTACTGCACCGATTGTGTTACTTATGTTACTACTGAACTGATTGTGTTACTTGTGTTACTACTTCACTGATTGTGTTACTTATGTTACTACTGCACTGATTGTGTTACTACTGCACCGATTGTGTTACTTGTGTTACTACTGCACTGATTGTGTTACTTGTGTTACTTCTGCACCGATTGTGTTACTTATGTTACTACTGCACTGATTGTGTTACTTATGTTACTACTGCACTGATTGTGTTACTACTGCACCGATTGTGTTACTTGTGTTACTACTGCACTGATTGTGTTACTTGTGTTACTACTGCACCGATTGTGTTACATGTGTTACTACTGCACTGATTGTGTTACTTGTGTTACTACTGCACCGATTGTGTTACTTGTGTTACTACTGCACTGATTGTGTTACTTGTGTTACTTCTGCACCGATTGTGTTACTTGTGTTACTACTGCACTGATTGTGTTACTTGTGTTACTACTGCACTGATTGTGTTACTTGTGTTACTTGTGTTACTACTGCACTGATTGTGTTACTTGTGCTACTTGTGTTACTACTGCACTGATTGTGTTACTTTTGTTACTTCTGCACCGATTGTGTTACTTATGTTACTACTGCACTGATTGTGTTACTTATGTTACTACTGCACTGATTGTGTTACTTATGTTACTACTGCACTAATTGTGTTACTACTGCACCGATTGTGTTACTTGTGTTACTACTGCACTGATTGTGTTACTTGTGTTATTACTGCACCGATTGTGTTACTTGTGTTACTACTGCACTGATTTTGTTACTACTGCACCGATTGTGTTACTTGTGTTACTAATGCACTGATTGTGTTACTTATGTTATTACTGCACCGATTGTGTTACTTGTGTTACTACTGCACCGATTGTGTTACTTGTGTTACTACTGCACTGATTGTGTTACTTGTGTTACTACTGCACTGATTGTGTTACTTGTGTTACTACTGCACTGATTGTGTTACTTGTGTTACTTCTGCACTGATTGTGTTACTTATGTTACTACTGCACTGATTGTGTTACTTGTGTTACTACTGCACTGATTGTGTTACTTGTGTTACTACTGCACTGATTGTGTTAATTATGTTACTACTGCACCGATTGTGTTACTTGTGTTACTACTGCACTGATTGTGTTACTTATGTTACTACTGCACTGATTGTGTTACTACTGCACCGATTGTGTTACTTGTGTTATTACTGCACCGATTGTGTTACTTGTGTTACTACTGCACTGATTGTGTTACTTGTGTTACTACTGCACCGATTGTGTTACTTATGTTACTACTGCACTGATTGTGTTACTTGTGTTACTACTGCACTGATTGTGTTACTTGTGTTACTACTGCACTGATTGTGTTACTTGTGTTACTACTGCACCGATTGTGTTACTTGTGTTACTACTGCACTGATTGTGTTACTTATGTTACTACTGCACTGATTGTGTTACTACTGCACCGATTGTGTTACTTGTGTTAGTACTGCACAGATTGTGTTACTTGTGTTATTACTGCACCGATTGTGTTACTTGTGTTACTACTGCACTGAGTGTGTTACTTGTGTTACTACTGCACCGATTGTGTTACTTATGTTACTACTGCACTGATTGTGTTACTTGTGTTACTACTGCACTGATTGTGTTACTTGTGTTACTACTGCACTGATTGTGTTACTTGTGTTACTACTGCACCGATTGTGTTACTTGTGTTACTACTGCACCGATTGTGTTACTTATGTTACTACTGCACTTATTGTGTTACTTGTGTTACTACTGCACTGATTGTGTTACTTGTGTTACTACTGCACTGATTGTGTTACTTGTGTTACTACTGCACTGATTGTGTTACTTGTGTTACTTCTGCACTGATTATGTTACTTGTGTTACTACTGCACTGATTGTGTTACTTATGTTACTACTGCACTGATTGTGTTACTTGTGTTACTACTGCACTGATTGTGTTACTTGTGTTACTACTGCACTGATTGTGTTACTTGTGTTACTACTGCACTGATTGTGTTACTTGTGTTACTACTGCACCGATTGTGTTACTTATGTTACTACTGAACTGATTTTGTTACTTGTGTTACTACTTCACTGATTGTGTTACTTATGTTACTACTGCACTGATTGTGTTACTACTGCACCGATTGTGTTACTTGTGTTACTACTGCACTGATTGTGTTACTTGTGTTACTTCTGCACCGATTGTGTTACTTATGTTACTACTGCACTGATTGTGTTACTTATGTTACTACTGTACTGATTGTGTTACTACTGCACCGATTGTGTTACTTGTGTTACTACTGCACTGATTGTGTTACTTGTGGTTACTACTGCACCGATTGTGTTACATGTGTTACTACTGCACTGATTGTGTTACTTGTGTTACTACTGCACCGATTGTGTTACTTATGTTACTACTGCACTGATTGTGTTACTTGTGTTACTACTGC
>JARPMJ010005813.1:0-40000 GCA_033366665.1 Phoxinus dragarum
GTTATGTACAAACAGGAGGTGTGAGGATGCATTCGTTTTAAATGCAGTTGCAGGGTTTAATGTGTAACCGCGCGGACAGGAATGCTCATCCATGTTAAAACAAACGCTGTGGATGCAAAGGTTACGTGTGCGTCGCTGCTGGGATTTCTTTATAGGCCTCATTATGTTTTTTATTTCATTCTGCTCAAAACAAAGTCCTTTCTTGTACTCTGGAAGCGCAGAAAAACACACTTTATTTGAAGGTGTCATTGTTACGGTGTAATTCTATAGTTAAAGGAACATGCCGTCTCATTGTGACTTTAGCTCATTCCCCGTATCCCCCAGAGTTAGATAAGTCCACACACACACTTCTCATCTCCGTGCCGTAACTCTGTCTGACGCACCCAACCGCTTAGCACAGCTTAGCTTAGCTTAGCACAAAGACTGGAGGTAAATGGCTCCAGCTAGCATACTGCTCCCCAATAAGTCACAAAAGTCGGTCGGCGTGTTCCTTTAAGAACTGGGTAATATTAATAAACAACATGTACTCTAGGGCTGAGGGTTGTAATTATGCATAAGTTACAGTTATTAGCATAGTAAACGCGTGCAACACAGGGAGTCTGGTCAGATAACGTGTTACCGACTGGATTCAGCTGCACGGTTTAATGCGTTTGGCTGCGGAGTGAAGAATTCAGCTGCACGAGATCTTCAGAACGTGTGTTTGATTCATCATTACACAGACTCGGTGTGTGTGAGCAGCTCCATTACCAGCCCGGCGAGTTAGTCACAGTGAAACGCATGGAGTCAGACACCAGCCGATCACAAACACAACGGTGGGGATCTCGACTGGTTGCTAGGGTGCTCTGGCTGGTTGCTAGGTGATCAGCTGCTCGTGACATCATCTGTTGTGTTGTCTGAGGGCGAGTCTGTAGCTCAGAAATATCTGTGCCGGACTGAAGGAGACTCGACACTCATGAGAAGACCAGAAGGATGCGTTTATTTACTTTTTACCACACACACACACACACTAACACACACACACACACACACACACACACACACACACACACACACACACACCACACACACTAACACACACTCACTCACACACACACACTCTCTCTCTCTCACACACACACACACACAGAGAGAGAGAGAGAGAGCATATACATGTTTACATAAGTCTATACACACACACACACTCTCACACACACACTCTCTCTCTCTCTCACACACACACACACACAGAGAGAGAGAGAGAGAGAGAGAGAGCATATACATGTTTACATAAGTCTATACACACACACACTCTCTCACACCACACCACTCTCACACACACACTCTCTCTCTCACACACACACACACCACACACAGAGAGAGAGAGAGCATATACATGTTCACATAAGTCTACACACACACTTAAGTTCAATAGTTTGGGAGTCTGTATGCTATTTTTAATGTTTCTGAAAGAGTCTGCTCACCAAGGGACACATTTATTTGATCAAAAATACTGTAAAAATAGTGAAATATTATTATAATGTAGATCATCAGTTCTCTCTGTGAATATCTAGTAAAGTGTAATTTATTCCTGTGATCAACTCCAGTCATTACTCCAGTCTTCAGTGTCACATGATCCTCCAGAGATCAGTGTAATATGAGGATCTGATGCTCAAGACACATTTATGATTACGGTATTATTAGCATTGGAAACCGTGATACAATTTTATTTCATTATATCAGGAAGAGCCTTGAGTACAATATTAGATATTAAGGCCCTTACATGGTGCCTGAGATTCAGCTGCAGCCAGACCCCACCCCCCCCCCCCCCCCACACACACACCCCCCCGCACCCCCCACACCCCACCCCCCGCTCCCTCTTATTTTTTTTATTTTTTATTTAGTTTGTTTTAGTTTTCTAATATAAGTATTTTTAAAAATGAGAAATTGTCTAAATTCTGTGGAGAACACGAGAGGAGCTGTAAGGAGATTTCAGTGTTGAGCCCACAGCGCCACCAGCTGGAGACCTGAGAGTCAGTGCACGAGTTTCCCTTCAGTTTATATGTGTGCGTGCGTGTGTTAGTGTATGTGAGTGTGTGTGAGTGTGCGTGTGAGTGAGTGTGTGTGTGTGTGTGTGTGTGTGTGTGTGTGTGTGTGTGTGAGTGAGTGTGTGTGTGTGAGTCAGTGTGCGTGTGAGTGAGTGTGTGTGTGTGTGGAGTGTGCGTGTGAGTGAGTGTGTGTGTGTGTGTGTGTGAGTGAGTGTGTGTGTGTGAGTCAGTGTGTGCGTGAGTGAGTGTGTGTGTGGTGTGAGTGTGTGTGCGCGTGAGTGTGTGTGTGCGCGTGAGTGTGTGTGTGTGTGTGTGTGTCCACCAGTGTTTGTGGAGTAAGTGATTTACTGTAGAGTAAACAATTATATTTTAAATTCCTGTTCCCAAATGTATTGTAAGTTAGTGTAATATTCCTGCGGTCGGGACGCTTCAGATCTCGTCGTCTTTATCACACTGGGAGAGTGTTGTTGCTGTAAAGTGATTATCCTGGAAGTTCAACACACACACATGGGACCAAAAAAAACATAAACTCTCTATTAGGAACAAAGAGAGCACAACATGTCAGATAAATCTGATAGATATTAATTTAACAATGAAAGATAAGAGCTATAAAGTCCTCCAGGACACACTGTTCTGTGAGTTAGCGCTGTGTGGGAAAATGATATGATGATAACACACACAATGCTTTGAAGTATGGAAGGACAAAGTTATTACATACTAATAATCATTGCCCAGTTATGAGATAAAAAGTTTGTTCCGAACAATTATCTTACTTAAGCTGTCTGTCACTAGCTTAACAACTAGCCTAGGACAAACATGCTAGCCTTGTTAAAACATGCTATCATTATGCTAATTCATGTTTGCTATATGCTAAAAACATGCTAGCAATATTTTAATTTATGTTAGAAATGTGCTAGTAACATGCAAAATTCATGTTAGCAACATGTTAAAACATGCTAACAATGCTCTATACAGTACATGCTAGTCTAGAGACATGTTAGCAACATGTTAAATCATCCAGCAAAATGTGCGACAATGCGATAAATCAGGTTAGCGGTGTGTTAATTCATATAAGAAACATATAAGAAACATGTTGGCTAAATGTTAAAACGTGTGATAAATCATGTTATCAACTTGTTGAAAATATTAGCAATTTAATTCATGTTAGCAACATGTTAAAACCCGTTAGCAACGTGCTATTGTTAGAACATGCTATCAATCTGTTAATTCATGCTAACACCGTGCCAAATCATTCTAGCGCTGTGCTAATTCATATTAGGAACATGTTAGCAACATAAAAACACCCCTAGCAATCTGTTAGTCTGTCTATTTGTTTAAGCGTTAAAACTTTAGACTTCAAACTGAAACTGTATAAGATTCTTCAATTGTTTTGCTCAGGCTTTTTCAAGCCAACATCGACTAGCGACTTCATCAACGTTTCGACTTGTAGCTATGTCATAATAATTGATTCTTTTTCATCTCATTATGACTTAGAATGCTTAATTATAATTAACCAAATTGTGTTTTGTTTTGTTTTTTATGTGTTTTTATAATGTTTCTATATAATAGTGTGCGCGGCCTTCCGGTGTCGTTAGCTTCCAGTTATTGAAAACGGTTATGCTACTCAATGATGTTGCAGAAACTATGTGTTATCAAATTATATTCATTTATTAGCATAATCATAAACATACTGGTTTGTAGCGTAAATAGTTTGATATAGCTAATCTGAAGTCTCGCATATTCAAAATAATGTACATATCACAAAATAAAATGGACAGAGACCCAGCAAAACAATGACATTGATGATTATATGTACAGGATACATGTTTAGGAGTGCAATGGCTGGCGTCTATAATGTTATTAAACGTCATTTTGCACTGTATACACTTTATACATATTTATACTGCATTCTTCCTTTTTGTGATTTTGTAAGTGTAAGTTTGCGTTGTTCATTTTTGCACTTGTTTGTCTTTATCTGCGGGAAGTTCCGAATGTTCTCCACAGAAACGGAAGCTAATCGCCTGTCCCGCGTGGAAGCTACGCTATTGTGTTGACACTTATTTCCTGTTTTTCAGAAATGAAGCTGTCTTTGGTTTTCCTCCCCTTCGTGCAGCCATCTCCACAGAACCAGGCCGATGCCGACCCCAGGGATGCACAGCGTGGGGATCCCGGCCAGCAACGAAGATCACGGCGCTGATCCAGTTCGGGTACTCCCCCACCTCTCTCAGCGTCGGGAAATACTCCTGAAAGGGAGAGGGGGGTGAGCTGTGGATCAGTTGATGTGAAATTGTGTAGGCCTATAACTTGTTTTTCTTCTGTAATATGTGATATTTAAGAGTCAAACATATGGAAGCTTTTTTCCGTCATGGAGTAAAAAAATTTAAAAGGTAATTACAACTCACAATTCCTGACTTTTTTCCTCGCAATTGTGAATTTATATCTCAAAAGTTGTAGAAAAAAAGCTAAAACCCTCGGAATTGCGAGAAAATCACAATAAACTCGCAATTTACTTTCTTACTCGCAATTGGGGAATTTTATATCTCAAAATTCATAGAAAAAAGCTAAAACCTCGGAATTGCGAGAAAATCACAATAAACTCGCAATTTACTTTTTTACCCCCCGCAATTGTGAATTTATATCTCAAAATTCTTAGAAAAAAGCTAAAACCTCGGAATTGCGAGAAAATCACAATAAACTCGCAATTTACTTTTTTACTCGCAATTGTGAATTTATAGCTCAAAATTCGTAGAGTTTGCTATGCAAATAAAATATAAAAGTAAATATAAACCTTTCAATTGCAAGTTTTAAAATCAGATAAAATCACGCAATTACAAACGTTTAAAAAGAAAAATTTCCGTGGCAGAAAAAAGCTTCCAAAGAACGGGATAGTCAACAAGGCTATTCATTTTTATCCATTGGAAGTTGATTTGATGGTGAAAGAAAAATTATTTTTTTCTTTAGAATAACGAGCGACGAGGAAACGTTCACAGTAACGCACGGTTACGTTTACTGAGTCTGCGGACGAAATCCAAGTCATTCCCACAGGAGTATACGCCATCATATGGAAGATGGTTTCCGCCACAGAATAAAAAAAATAAAAAAGGTAATTGAGACTTTTTATCTAAAAATTCTGAAATTTTTTCTTACAATTGCGAGTCTACATCTCTCACAATTGCGTGTTATAAAGTCCGAATTGTGAGATAAAAAGTCGCAATTACCTTTTTTATTTTTGTTCTGTCAGTCTTTTTTTCCTTAGAATTTGACTTTTTTAACTCACAATCGCGAGTTTATATCTCACAATTCTGAGAAAAGATGTCAGGAAATTGCGAAATATAAAGTTGCAATTGCGAGCAAAAAAAGTCAGAATTGCAAGTTTATTTCTGGATAATAATAATATGGAATATTATTGTTCCCAATAATATGGAAACAAGCTTCCATATTATTGTGAGTTTTGCATGAGGGCGGGGATTTTTTTTTGTGAAATTTTCAGTTGTGGCGTGAATTCAGCGCTGACCTGTGGAAGCTTATATCCGCCACGGGGAAAACTAATGAAAAAAGTGGATTGAAACTTTTGATCTCACAATTCTGACTTTATTTATATATAGTAATAGTTCTGACTTCTTTCTCACATTTCTAAGAAAAGATGAAATTGTAGGAAAGAAACTTAAAAAAAAAAAAAATCAGAATAGCAAGATAAAAGGTCATAATTACCTTATAATAAAAAAAAAATTATTCCGCGGTGGAAAACAAAAAAAACAACATAATTGCGAGATGTAAACTTGCAATTGTGAGAACAAAAAGTAATCATTTTGAGATATAAAACTCAGAATTGTGAAATTTCGATGTGGATTTCGCCCATGAACTTTCGCTGAGAAAGTGTAAATTTTGTCGTTTCATGTTACGCTGTTATTTTCTTTAACATCTCTCATATCTGTGACCCTGGAGCACACACCAGTCTGGAGCCGCACGGGTGTATCTGTGGCAATAGCAACTATACATCGTACGGGTCAAAATTATACATTTTTATTTTATGCCAAAAATCATGAGGATATTAAGATCATGTTCCATGAAGATATTTAGTAAATGTCCCTACCGTAAATATATAAAACATGTATTTTTTGTGAGTGAATGCAGCACAATCGTGAACATAAATGCACAACTTTAAAGGAGATTTTCTCAATGTTTACATTTTTTTGCTCCTCAGATTCCAGATTTTCAATAGTTGTGTCTCGACCCAAATATTGTCCTATCCTAACACACCACACATCAGTGGAGAGATTATTTATTCAGCTTTCATATGATGTATACATCTAAAAAATGTAAAAGAAATGACCCGTGTGACTGGTTTTGTGGTCCAGGGTCACACATTAGAAGTGAGCTGTATGTAATAGTGTGGAGTAAATGTGTTTGCTTCTTCTGACGTACGTATTGTGGGTCCCCAGACGTTGTAGGTCAGCTGTTTTGCTGACCGTCGTGACGAAGTAGAAGATCAGAATGACCAGGAGGATGAGGGGACTGAGGAACCGCCACGTGACCTGCCAGAAGATGTTGGGCTTGTGTCCGATCATGAACTCGATGTCTTCATTAAACCTGAAGATAAGCAGCAGCGTTACCCTTCTCCTCACAGAACACCTGACACTGGAGGACACTCGTCTACCAGGTTCATTATCTGACAGTCAATTCACATTTATTCATACAGCGCTTTTCACAATACACAGTTTCAAAGCAGCTTTACAGAAAATGCATTAAATTATAAAATGAATTAGTATAAATTTGAGTAAATAGCAATGTATTTTATTTGCACCAAGTAGTTAGATGCTTTTTGCACTTTAGTGTATTATATATGCAATACTAACAACATGTTGAACGTATACGATTATTATATTTATTAAAATCATAAATGGATGCTGCCTTATTGGATGACATTAACTGCCCTCTTAACCCTTATTCCCAATATTAAATACCCCCTTTAGGCAGTTTATTTCAACTTTTCAGATATTTTCTTAATTTTAAAATAAACTGTATTTAATATAAACGCCTCTCAGTATGGAAGCTTTTTCTGCCACAGAATAAAAACATTTTAAAAGATAATTGCAACATTAATCTTACAATTGCGAGTTTACATCTCGCAATTTTGACTTTATATCTCCCAGTTGCTTGATATTAAAGTCGCAATTGTGAGATAAACTCGCAATTCTTATGAAAAAAGTCATTCTTTTTTAAGTTTTGAGTTTATTTCTCGCAATTCTGAGAAAAGATGGTCAGAATTAATTGATATATAGTCATAATTGCGTGTTATAAAGAATTGCGAGATATAAACTCACAATTGCGAGAACTTTTTTTCGCAATTGCAACTTTATATCATGCAATTCTGACATTATATCTTCCAATTGCATGTTATAAAGTCAGAATTGCGAGATTTTTATTTGAGTTTTTATTCTGTTGCGGAAACAAGCTTCCGTACATATCCAGTGGGAAAAGGAAAAAAATGTGTTCAGATTCGAACTTGGGTCGTTGCGTCAAAAGCTAACGCCACCCGCCTTACTGTCTATGCCACTGTTCTGTTATCAGACAGGTTTCTTTTGCAATTTTGTCTGGTCCAATCAGACAATGGTGGGCGGAGTCAGTGTAAATAGCCTCTGCCAACACAGAAGGAACCATTATTGGATCTACACAGAACCTTTCAGTGATAATTTCTTAACAGAACCAGTTTTCTTAGTGCGAATGACATTTTAATAAACCTAAATAACATTTTTTCCACTATATTGAACCTTTTGTGGAACAGAAAGATCCCAGTATAGAACCTTTAATAAGCGTTTAATAATATGCGCTGGAGAAAACATCTAGTGTAGGAACGTGTAGTTTCGACGCTGACTCTTACCTGTCGATCCCATAGACGTAGACGACAGCGATGATCTCGCAGAAGGCGATGACCAGCAGAGGAATGGAGCCAGCGAAGCCGTCGAACAGAGCCAGCCAGTAGTTCCCCGAAGACTGGACGAACACCAGCGCCGTCACGAACGACACCACACACGTCAGTCCTGGACACATCACGTGTTGAGGGATAGAACTGCAGTTCAGTTTGACATTAGCGTTTACATTACAGATTTGCACAAAACTTTCACGATATTTTCTAAATGTCGATAAAAAAACTATTGCGATATTTTCTTAATGTCGATAAAAAACGATTGCGATATTTTCTTAATGTCGATAAAAAAACGATTGCGCTATTTTCTAAATGTCGATAAAAAACTATTGCGATATTTTCTAAATGTCGATAAAAAACTATTGCGATATTTTCTAAATGTCGATAAAAAACTATTGCTATATTTTCTAAATGTTGATAAAAAACTATTGCGATATTTTCTAAACGTCGATAAAAAAACTATTGCGATATTTTCTAAATGTCGATAAAAAAACGATTGCGATATTTTCTAAATGTTGATAAAAAAATAAATAAATAAAACCTGTTTCCATTGCAGTTTTGCCTGAAAAACCTCAAGCGAACGTAAAAACCGCTTTTGCAGTAAATGGGAGTTTTTATGAAATTGACGTAGGGGCGTATTTTCAATTAGCCATTTCAGTTTGCCCAGTTTGAAGGGTAATGTAAACGCCTGAAAGCTCTGTGAGGACGGTGTGTTTAACCGGTGAACACTTCTTTAGGCCACGTCTTGGGGAGCAGGTTGAGGTCCTGGAGCGGCACCCACAACACCCTCGATGTTCCCGAACATGGTGGACAGTCCCAGACAGAAGAGCATGATGAAGAACAGCACCGACCAGATGGGAGAGACGGGCATCTTGGTGATGGCCTCGGTGAACACGATGAAGGCCAAGCCGGTTCCCTCGACGCCCCTGCGGCAGATCACAGGACAGGGTTCGTACACACACACACACACACACACACACACACACACACACACACACACACCTGGCTGAGGAAGGTCTGCATGTCGCAGGTTTTGAGCTGGAGCTCCTGAATGACGGCTGGTGTCGTCACACACACACACACACACCACACACACACACACACACACACACACACACACACACACACACACCTCGCTGAGGAAGGTCTGCATGTCGCAGGTTTTGAGCTGGAGCTCCTGAATGACGGCTGGTGTCGCCACACACACACACACACGACACACACACACACACACACACACACCTCGCTGAGGAAGGTCTGCATGTCGCAGGTTTTGAGCTGGAGCTCCTGAATGACGGCTGGTGTCGTCACCACACACACACACACACACACACACACACACACCACCTTGCTGAGGAAGGTCTGCATGTCGCAGGTTTTGAGCTGGAGCTCCTGAATGACGGCTGGTGTCGTCACACACACACACACACCACCTCGCTGAGGAAGGTCTGCATGTCGCAGGTTTTGAGCTGAGCTCCTGAATGACGGCTGGTGTCGTCACACACACACACACACACACACCACACCACACACACCTTGCTGAGGAAGGTCTGCATGTCGCAGGTTTTGAGCTGGAGCTCCTGAATGACGGCTGGTGTCGTCACACACACACACACACACACACACACACACACACACACACACACACACACACCACACACACACACCACACACACCCTTGCTGAGGAAGGTCTACATGTCCGCAGGTCTTGAGCTGGAGCTCCCTGAATGACGGCTGGTGTCGTCACACACACACACACACACACACACACACACACACACACACACACACACACACACACACACACACACACACACAACACACACACCTTGCTGAGGAAGGTCTGCATGTCGCAGGTTTTGAGCTGGAGCTCCTGAATGACGGCTGGTGTCGTCACACACACACACACACACACACACACACCTCGCTGAGGAAGGTCTACATGTCGCAGGTCTTGAGCTGAGAGCTCCTGAATGACGGCTGGTGTCGTCACACACCACACCAACACACACACACACACCTCGCTGAGGGAAGGTCTACATGTCGCAGGTCTTGAGCTGGAGCTCCTGAATGACGGCTGGTGTCGTCACACACACACACACACACACACACACCTTGCTGAGGAAGGTCTGCATGTCGCAGGTTTTGAGCTGGAGCTCCTGAATGACGGCTGGTGTCGTCACACACACACCACACACACCTCGCTGAGGAAGGTCTACATGTCGCAGGTCTTGAGCTGGAGCTCCTGAATGACGGCTGGTGTCGTCACACACCACACACACACACACACACACACACACACACCTTGCTGAGGAAGGTCTGCATGTCGCAGGTTTTGAGCTGGAGCTCCTGAATGACGGCTGGTGTCGTCACACACACACCAACACACACACACACACCACACACCCTCGCTGAGGAAGGTCTACATGTCGCAGTCTTGAGCTGGAGCTCCTGAATGACGGCTGGTGTCGTCACACACACACACACACACACACACACACACACACAAACACACACACACACAAACACACACCTCGCTGAGGAAGGTCTACATGTCGCAGGTCTTGAGCTGGAGCTCCTGAATGACGGCTGGTGTCGTCACACACACACACACACAAACACACACACACACACCTCGCTGAGGAAGGTCTACATGTCGCAGGTCTTGAGCTGGAGCTCCTGAATGACGGCTGGTGTCGTCACACACACACACACACCACACACACACACACACACACACCTCGCTGAGGAAGGTCTACATGTCGCAGGTTTTGAGCTGGAGCTCCTGAATGACGGCTGGTGTCGTCACACACACAGACACACACACACACACACACACACCCTCGCTGAGGAAGGTCTACATGTCCGCAGGTTTTGAGCTGGAGCTCCTGAATGACGGCTGGTGTCCGTCACACACACAAACACACACACACACACCTCGCTGAGGAAGGTCTGCATGTCGCAGGTCTTGAGCTGGAGCTCCTGAATGACGGCTGGTGATGTGTTGTTGAGATGCTGGAGAACACTGTTATAGTTGCTCTCTGTGACGTTTCCTCCCGGCAGATCAAACGTGTTCATCAGGGCCAGGATGTTGCTGTCGGGAGAGAGCGGCTCTTTAAACACTCACGAGGTCGGACACACATACAGCGAGGTTACATTTAAGATTCAAAAGTTTGGGGTTGGTAAATTTCTTTTGGATTTGTTGGATTGTTTTGGATTGTAAATCCAGCCTTTAATGTTGTTTATGTGTGTATGTGGTGTTATTAATCTGCTGTAACACACACCATGTGTAAGTTCATAAGTGGACAGCATTGCTGAGTATTTTCTGCTTAAAACTGCAGTGAACCAAAGACAGTCTCAAAAACACGGTTTGAAATCGCTGGTGTTTCTGACGTCACACACTACCTTGTAAACCAATCAGATCAACGTGTGACTCGTCCACCAGTGGATCTCTGAGTGAGTGGAGGCGGGGCTCATTTGCATATTCATAGAACCCGCGCATACTAAATGAGGCAAGGGTGTCGAGTTACATTCGAGATATTTTAAGGCATGAGGATTTTTCTTTCTAGGAAAAAACATTTAAATATATGAGTTTGGTGATCAGAGATGAGCTTTAGGGGGTAAAATTATTGACCACAGGGGGACTATAACTCTTACTGACCCCAAACTTTGAAAGGACAGGTCATGTGATCTGGTTAGTGAAGGACGCACCTCTCGAAACACTCGTCATATTTCTCCGTGGCTCTGAAGCCGATGATGGAGTAGATGACGGTTGCAGAGTAAACCGAGGTCAGACCGTTGATGATGGAAATGGTGACGGCGTCCTGCTCACAGTTATTACTGATGGAATGATATGAACATATGATGAAATATACAGGCAAACCAAAAAAAAAATTTTTTATATTTTTTTATTTAATAATTTTTAGGCCCAAATTTTTATAAATTTTACTGGTAGTCACTGTATGAAACATTTCTAGGTATAATATGTCACGGTTTACTTTCACTAGTTTTCTCTCCTCACTTACAGAAATGAACTATAGTGTCCTGCACACACTAGTAAAGAAATATAAAAAATTATATCTTTGGTTTGACTGTATGAGCTCTTTCCTAAACTCCAGCGATCTGCCTCGTGTAGATATTACGCCGCTCAGTGTTGTGTGTTCACAGACTCACTGCACAGAGTTGTAGCTGGAGAAGGAGATGAGTCCTCCAAACGCCAGAGAGAAGGAGAACAGCACCTGAGCTCCGGCGTCCAGCCACGTCGTGGGATTTATCAGCTCATCCACCTGCGAACACGGAAGCAGATCCGTCAGATCTCCTGGAGGTGAGTGAGTTAGAGGAGTAGTTCACGTTAAAATGAAAATTAGCCCATGATTTACTCTCCCTGAAGTCATCCTAGGTGTATATGACTTTCTTCTTACAGACGAACACAATCAGAGTTATATATATATAAAAAAAATGTCCTGGGACTTCTGGCACTTCCAAGCTTTATAATGGCAGTGGATTGCAACCAACAGATTGAAGCTCAAAAAAGTGCATCTGTCCATCATAAAAGTGCATCTATCCATCATAAAAGTGCATCTGTCCATCATAAAAGTGCATCTATCAATCATAAAAGTGCATCTGTCCATCATAAAAGTGCATATATACATCATAAAAGTGCATCTATCCATCATAAAAGTGCATCTATCCATCATAAAAGTGCATCTGTCCATCATAAAAGTGCATCTATCATCATAAAAGTGCATCTGTCCATCATAAAAGTACATCTGTCCATCGTAAAAGTGCATCTGTCCATCATAAAAGTGCATCTGTCCATCATAAAAGTGCATCTGTCCATCATAAAAGTGCATCTATCCATCATAAAAGTGCATCTATCAATCATAAAAGTGCATCTGTCCATCATAAAAGTGCATCTGTCCATCATAAAAGTGCATCTATCCATCATAAAAGTGCATCTGTCCATCATAAAAGTGCATCTATCCATCATAAAAGTGCATCTGTCCATCATAAAAGTGCATCTATCATCATAAAAGTGCATCTATCATCATAAAAGTGCATCTATCCATCATAAAAGTGCATCTATCATCATAAAAGTGCATCTGTCCATCATAAAAGTGGATCTATCCATCATAAAAGTGGATCTGTCCATCATAAAAGTGCATCTATCATCATAAAAGTGCATCTATCATCATAAAAGTGCATCTGTCCATCATAAAAGTGCATCTATCATCATAAAAGTGCATCTATCCATCATAAAAGTGCATCTATCATCATAAAAGTGCACCTGTCCATCATAAAAGTGCATCTATCCATCATAAAAGTGCATCTATCATCATAAAAGTGGATCTATCCATCATAAAAGTGCATATATCCATCATAAAAGTGCATCTGTCCATCATAAAAGTACATCTATCCATCATAAAAGTGCATCTGTCCATCATAAAAGTACATCTATCCATCATAAAAGTGGATCTATCCATCATAAAAGTGCATCTATCATCATAAAAGTGCATCTATCATCATAAAAGTGCATCTATCCATCATAAAAGTGCATCTATCATCATAAAAGTGCATCTATCCATCATAAAAGTACATCTATCATCATAAAAGTGCATCTATCCATCATAAAAGTGTATCTATCCATCATAAAAGTGCATCTATCCATCATAAAAGTGCATCTGTCCATCATAAAAGTGCATCTATCCATCATAAAAGTGCATCTGTCCATCATAAAAGTGCATCTATCTATCCATCATAAAAGTGCATCTGTCCATCATAAAAGTGCATCTGTCCATCATAAAAGTGCATCTGTCCATCATAAAAGTGCCTCTGTCCATCATAAAAGTGCATCTATCATCATAAAAGTGCATCTGTCCATCATAAAAGTGCATCTATCCATCATAAAAGTGTATTTGTCCATCATAAAAGTGGATCTATCCATCATAAAAGTGGATCTGTCCATCATAAAAGTGGATCTATCCATCATAAAAGTGCATCTATCCATCATAAAAGTGCATCTATCCATCATAAAAGTGCATCTATCATCATAAAAGTGCATCTATCATCATAAAAGTGGATCTATCATCATAAAAGTGCATCTGTCCATCATAAAAGTGCATCTGTCCATCATAAAAGTGCATCTATCCATCATAAAAGTGTATTTGTCCATCATAAAAGTGGATCTATCCATCATAAAAGTGGATCTGTCCATCATAAAAGTGGATCTATCCATCATAAAAGTGCATCTATCCATCATAAAAGTGCATCTATCCATCATAAAAGTGCATCTGTCCATCATAAAAGTGCATCTGTCCATCATAAAAGTGCATCTGTCCATCATAAAAGTGCATCTGTCCATCATAAAAGTGCATCTGTCCATCATAAAAGTGCATCTGTCCATCATAAAAGTGCATCTGTCCATCATAAAAGTGCATCTGTCCATCATAAAAGTGCATCTGTCCATCATAAAAGTGCATCTGTCCATCATAAAAGTGCATCTGTCCATCATAAAAGTGCATCTGTCCATCATAAAAGTGTATCTGTCCATCATAAAAGTGCATCTATCCATCATAAAAGTGCATCTATCAATCATAAAAGTGGATCTATCCATCATAAAAGTGCATCTATCCATCATAAAAGTGCATCTGTCCATCATAAAAGTGCATCTGTCCATCATAAAAGTGCATCTGTCCATCATAAAAGTGCATCTGTCCATCATAAAAGTGCATCTGTCCATCATAAAAGTGTATCTGTCCATCATAAAATTGTATCTGTCCATCATAAAAGTGCATCTGTCCATCATAAAAGTGCATCTGTCCATCATAAAAGTGCATCTGTCCATCATAAAAGTGCATCTGTCCATCATAAAAGTGCATCTGTCCATCATAAAAGTGCATCTGTCCATCATAAAAGTGCATCTGTCCATCATAAAAGTGTATCTGTCCATCATAAAAGTGCATCTATCAATCATAAAAGTGGATCTATCCATCATAAAAGTGCATCTATCCATCATAAAAGTGCATCTGTCCATCATAAAAGTGCATCTGTCCATCATAAAAGTGCATCTGTCCATCATAAAAGTGCATCTGTCCATCATAAAAGTGCATCTGTCCATCATAAAAGTGTATCTGTCCATCATAAAATTGTATCTGTCCATCATAAAAGTGCATCTGTCCATCATAAAAGTGCATCTGTCCATCATAAAAGTGCATCTGTCCATCATAAAAGTGCATCTGTCCATCATAAAAGTGCATCTGTCCATCATAAAAGTGCATCTGTCCATCATAAAAGTGCATCTGTCCATCATAAAAGTGTATCTGTCCATCATAAAAGTGCATCTGTCCATCATAAAAGTGCATCTGTCCATCATAAAAGTGCATCTGTCCATCATAAAAGTGCATCTGTCCATCATAAAAGTGCATCTGTCCATCATAAAAGTGCATCTGTCCATCATAAAAGTGCATCTGTCCATCATAAAAGTGCATCTGTCCATCATAAAAGTGCATCTGTCCATCATAAAAGTGTATCTATCCATCATAAAAGTGCATCTATCCATCATAAAAGTGGATCTATCCATCATAAAAGTGCATCTATCCATCATAAAAGTGCATCTGTCCATCATAAAAGTGCATCTGTCCATCATAAAAGTGCATCTGTCCATCATAAAAGTGCATCTGTCCATCATAAAAGTGCACCTGTCCATCATAAAAGTGTATCTGTCCATCATAAAATTGTATCTGTCCATCATAAAAGTGCATCTGTCCATCATAAAAGTGCATCTGTCCATCATAAAAGTGCATCTGTCCATCATAAAAGTGCTCCACACTGCTCCGGGGGGTTAATAAAGGCCTTCTGAAGCAAAACGATGTTTGTGTAAGAAAAATAGTAATATTTAAAACTTTACAAAGTAAAATAACTAGCTTCCGGCCAAATGAACATACAAGCGCAACTTAAAAGTACATCTATCATCATTAACCCCTGGAGCCGTTTGGAGATCGTTTATGATGGATGGATGCACTTTTATGATGGATAAATGCACCTTTATGAGTTTCAATCCACTGCCATTATAAAGCTTGGAAGAGCCAGGACATTTATTAATATAACTCTGAATTGAGGGAGAGTAAATCATGGGCTACTCTTCATTTTAAAGTGAACTACTCCTTTAACACATGCGTGAGGGTTAGCTGGTGAACGCACGTCTGGAGTGAAGAGGAACTTGATCCCGCTCACAGAGCCTTTGAGCGTCAGCGCTCTGATGAGGAAGATGGTCAGCACCAGGTACGGTAGCGTAGAGGTCACGTACACAGCCTGGGGAGACAAGTATGAGTTAGACAAGAGATTTAAAATTTTTTAGCACTTCATAAGTTGTTTCGAAAGCAGATTCACGGTAATGAACAGGAAAATAGTTGTTGCAAAACATCACAGTCTTTTATGAGACTAAATCAAAAGCAGCTCTACATGAGTCAGTAGAGTCAGTATTCAGCTCAATTCAGTTCAAGTTTGGTCCTCACCTGATAGTTAAATCAGTAATATCACTGAATATCTGTGTGTTTTGAAGGGGTCAGTGTGTCTTCACCTTGCCTGTGGTCTCGATGCCTCTGATACAGCAGACGTATAACACAATCCACGCACAGAACAGGCACATCACCAGCCACCACTGCAGGCCACTCGAGTCGTCGATCGCTGTCGAGCTGTTCAGAGTCTCTCTGTACCAGAAATAATCCACCGGAGAGCTGCGCGCGCGCACTCTGACTCCAGGCCTGCAGGGGGAGACACACACACACACACACACACACTCGCTCAGGTTAGCAACGCTCGAGACACGGAGATCAAGTTCAGTTCATCCTTCAGAGCATCTCCATGTCAAAGATGGTCTTATTATTATTTCTATTTCACTTCTTTTTGTTTTTTTTTGGTAATTTTATGATATGACGATATATATATATTGTGGCGTTGATATAAAGTGTGAATCGATTTAACTTTTTCTATGTCGTTCATATATTGCTCATCACGGTATGCAAATATATCCGTGCAGCTTTTAGTGTGCAGGAGTTATTGACACATTAGAGCGATAAAGAAATGGGGCGAATGAACAATAAAAAATGGGTTAAAATGAGTTATTAAAAGTGTAATATGACTCAAAAAAGAAAACTCATATTCAGTATTCACTGAGGGGCAGCTTTTCTGTGCACGGCTAAACGGTCAAATGTCAATCTGAGTATTCACATAAACACATTGGTTTATGTCTTAAGGTAAGGTCAACAGTTGGGAATATCGGTACCTGACTTCGTCATACTCATGTTCGAGGCAGAGTTAGAGTCTGATACTGCTCCATAGGGCTTTGATTATGAGGCGTGTCTTAACCGAACCAGGAAAATAAAAAACCTCTGCACTCAATTGGATAGACCTACAACCAATTAGAGCAACGCAGTAAGTGACGTAGTTGTCCACAGAGCTCAACCGCACGCACGCTGGAAGACGTAGTAAATTAATGAGTGCAAACGATCCTTTGCCGTTGTTGTAAAAATAATTTAAGAATTCGCGGAGTATTTACAAGCACGAATAGCATTTTTGAGAGAAATACAAAAGGTGTGTGTATATATGAACAAGTTCTCAATTCAGGATTAGATCTCGACAATAAAGCAAATAAATCTTCTCGCATTTGTCGGCCCTGTCTCAACTTAATAACACGGTTGCAACGCGACTCGACTGATTTTAACAAATGTAAAGACGCTGAAAGAGAGCCGGCTGAAGAAGCGTGTTCATCTGAGGCTTCAGAGAACAGAGATCGTGAGCGCATCCCTTCCATTGGTGTTCATTGCGTCCCATCTTCTTAGCCACCATCGGAGCAGCTGATCAATTAAACTTTTGCCGAATCCCGTAGGAAGGACGGCAAACACATCTTTTCCGATCGACAAATGCCTTGATTGCGGTTCTCTGTTCGTCTTTTAAAATGAATGCGCTGTGGATTTCTTTTATAACAGACGCGATAGTGGACTCTAAACATCTTAATCCTCCAGCTGCAGTCATCTTCATCTCTGTGGAAAACCAGTTCAACCCAACCGCTCTTTCATGACGTGGTGATTACGTAACCGCAGATCATCTGTCCATCATCGATTAAAGCCCGCCCTCGCAATTTGATTGGGCGCGGTCTTCTGGGAGCCGAGCTTAATTACTCCTCAACGAGTCCAGACCGAACTTCCCGACCAAAACATGTTGTGGACGGGGTTCGGGCCGGCACCCAGGCTAGACTATCGGATGTGTATCAGTCTATTGTGATAAGTGACTGTTTACTTGTCTTCAATAATTGTTATATAATATATTTTAACAATACTTTTTTCTGCCAGTATCAAAACTGGTATTGAGAAATGTCAAGCTTATTTCCAGCAGAAAGCACCTGTTCTGTTGGCGTTAACTGGACAGTGACTCCACGGCAGTGGATCTTGCAGCGAGTTGAAGAAGTACCACATGACCCAGGCCATGATGGTGTTGTAGTACATGCCCACTATGAAGGAGGCCAACATGGAGGCGATACCTGAGGAACCACACGGAGATATCACACAGCTTGATGCGTAAGATCAGACAAACACTGTACTCTCTGGGAAGGCCTATCTGATCTAAACTCGACGCTCAGTGCCAACATTCGGGAGTCTGATCTGCACACTCACCGACTCCAGTGAGACACGGGTTGATGGATCTCCAGACGCCGACGCTGCCCTTCCTCAGTCTCTGTCCGATGGCAAACTCCAGATGCAGGAGCGGGACTCCCTCCAGAACCAGGAGGATCAGGAACGGGATCATAAACGCTCCTGGAACGAGGGAAAAGTCTCATGATTTCAGACTGATAATCAGACAATTAAAGGATTCGTTCACTTCAGAATTAACATTTCCTGATAATTCCATGTGATCCAAGATGTTCACGTCTTTCTTTTCTTCAGTCGAAAAACATTCAGGATTTTTCTCCATATAGTGGACGAGCATTTGTGGTAAAAAGTATTTTTTTTATAAAATGTCTGCTGGTGTGTCTAGATGAGACTCTTATTCCTCGGGCTGGATCGTGAGAGACTTTGAAGCTGAAACTCACATCTGGACCTTCGACCCGCTGGACCATTGAAGACACTATATGGAGAACATCTGGAGTGTGTTCCTCACAAACCTGCATTTCTGTTCCACTGAAGAAAGTAAGACATGAACATCTTGGATGACATTGTTATCAGGAAATTTTTATTCTGAAGTGAACTAATCCTTTAATAAATCAAAATATTAAAGGCCCATTCACACCAAAGTAGCATCCACACCAATGTACGAGTGGTTCTGTTTCTTATAAGCGCTGCAGTTTTGTCGTCTAATGCTTTAAATTCTTTAAATCTTCAACATTAATACTTCTCACACATTACAAACTGATAAACAAAAAAATAAACACAAGAACATATTATGTTTAATACTGAACTTAATCTAAATGTTATAAACAGCACTGTATCTAAAATACAAAAAAAAAAACATTTTAACAGCGGAAATGTGTGCCATCATTCGGATAAAAGTGTTTTCCAATTGTATAAATGTAAATGTAAATACACTGAGGGTAGTTGAGAAACTGACATGACAAAATACATTAAAAAATATTATTTTTTTGGTGACATTTTAACCATAAAATATGTGGGACAAATTGACCCGCAAACATCATATTCGTAATATAAGTTCCAGTATTTCCGACGGCTAAAAAATTGACCCGCAACTTAATATAAAACTATGTGGTTGGTTTATTATCCTTTAAGAATTCTTGTAAATTTAAAGTAGTTGCAAGAAATGAATAAAACAATTTTTTTTTTTATATTTGTTTATTTTTTGCAATTATCAGGTGTTCTAAAGATTGAGCTTATTGAAATAATTTACATTCATGCATTTGGTAAATACTTTTATCCAAAGTGAGAATCCTCAAATTCAAGGATGTTTGATTAATGGTGGTTTTAGTTTTTTCCTGATATAAGTGATTTTTTTACGTTTATTCAGCGGATCCTCTCAGGTTATTGAATGACTGTAGGACTATTTAATCACTGTGCATTAACTCTATTACTCATTGACACAAATTACTCTTATGTGGCAAGTCTAGCAAGTATTTCCTTTAAGACTGAATGTTTTGTAATACATTTACATCAAATTGCAGATTTGAGACTTAAAAGTTAGACTTCTTATCCGTTGACTAATTGCTAGTTGTTCAGACAAATTAAGACGCGGCGGCATATAAGTGTCCCCTGAAGTTTATTTCTCACTTGTTCTTTCCCTTTTCCCTCTTTTTTAAATCTCTTTAAATGTTTGTAGATGTTCCATATTTGAGCTGTTAACTGTCACTTAAGTTTAGTGTTAGGCAAATGTAAACTAAACACTTTATTTTATTCAGAATATATATTTTACAAAATATTTTGAACTATAAATTTGCTATAAAATCAAAGCCATATGTCTAACCAAGTTTGAAGTTGATATCTAAAAAATTGAGCTGTAAAGCATATGTACTGAACTAAACTTTTTTTGATCACCCGGATGCGGGTGCCATAGGGTGCCCCGTCTCAGAAGGTCCTTCCTCAGAGGAATGGGCCAGGGAGGGACTGTGACGAGGAGTATGAGTTCTGGGGACCAGGTCCGGGTGGGCCAGTAGGGAGCCACCAGAAGGACCTGCTCCTCCCTTACTTTGCACAAGGTCTGTGCAAGTTGGCTCACTAGGGGAAACGCATATTTTGTGGAGGCCCCGGGGCCAGCTGTGTGCCAGTGCGTCCGAGCCGAGTGTTCCCTCGGTCAGGCAGTAAAACAGCTGGCAGTGGGAGGTCTCTGAGGAGGCGAACAGGTCTACCTGAGCCTCCTCGAACTCTCTCCAGATCAGCTGAACCGCCTGGGGGGTGGTGTCGCCATTCTCCCGGGAACACAGCTCGTCGGCCACACGGTTGAGCACACCGGGGACATACATGGCTTGAAGTGACTCAGACCTCTGACTCCAGAGGAGGAGATGGCGGGCGAGTTGCGACATGCGACGGGAGTGTAGACCACCTTGTCGGTTGATGTATGCAACAGTCGCAGTGTTGTCCGTACGGACCAGCACGTCCTTGCCCTGTAGCGGCCTTTTCAAGCGGCTCAGAGTGAGATGTACTGTTAGCAACTCGAGGCAGTTGATGTGCCAATGCAGATGGGGGCCTGTCCAAACCCTGACACTGCATGCCCGTTGTACGTGGCACCCGCCAGCCGGTGGCAGAGGTATCTGTGAACACCACAGCATGCCTGGACACCTGTTCCAAGGGCACTCCTGCCCGTAGGAACGAGAGGTCAGACCACGGGCTGAAGGTCTGGCGGCACGCCGGTGTGATTTTCACCCGGTGAGTGCTGTGATGCCACGCCCATCTCGGGACTCGGCCGTGAAGCCAGTGCTGAAGCGGTCTCATATCAGTCCGAGCGGGGTTACCGCTGCTGCCATATGCCCCAGGAGCCTCTGAAAGAATTTCAGTGGGACCGCCGTCCTGCCTTTGAACATGTTTAAGCAGTTCAGCACCGACTGAGTGCGTTCTTCTGTGAGGGCGCGGTGTCTGTGCAACCGAATCCATACCGAGATCCTCTGCACGGGGGAGAGTTTGCTCTTTTCTCAGTTGACCCGAAGACAGGCTTAGATGCCTGAGCACGAGGTCCCTGTGTTCGCATAGCTGATCTCGAGAGTGTGCTAGTATGAGCCAGTCGCCGAGATAGTTGAGGATGCGAGTAGTAGTCTGTTCTCTAATGGGAACAAGAGCCCCCTCCGTGACTTTCGTGAAGACACGAGGAGACAGGGACAGCCCAAAACGGCCTGTGTCGAGGAAGAATCGAGACATGAAAGTACACTTCCTTCAGGTCAATCGCTGCAAACCAATCTCGGGGACGGATGCATTCGAAACTGCGTCTCTGCGTGAGCATTTTGAACGGTAGCTTGTGGAGGCTTCGATTCAAAACTCACAGGTCCAAGATCGGTCGTAACCCACTACCTTTCTTGGATACGATGAAGTAGGGACTGTAGTGCCCTGACCTCATATCGGCTGGAGGGACCGGCTCTATCGCGTCCTTCGCTAGTAGGACTGCGATCTCCGCACGCAAGACATGGGCATCGGCTGCTCTGGAGTGGATGGCCCGAAACTGGGGGGGACGCCGGGCGAACTGAATCGCATAGCCGAGCCTGATGGTCTGATGGCAGACGCAGGAGGACGCCCTCGGCGACGAGCGGGGGCCGCGGGCGAGAACTGCTGGTCGAAGTTCTTGACCGCGTCACTGAAGAGGCCGGTCTGGGACACGGGGGAGTTAAGGCACCTGACTCGGTCTCCCTCATGTCAGCCAGACACAGCCAGAGATGGCGTTCCTGGACCACCATAGTGGACATCGCACGACCCACTAAACCGCGCGGTGCGCGAGGTCCGTTGCGGCACGAAGTTCTTGGAGAACTTGTGGATCACCCTCGTGCAACAACGCTATGTATCGCTGAGGCGGGCTTCTCCACAGGCCTTGTAAGCCTTGCCGGTTAAGTCCGACGAGTACTTACAGGCCCGGGAACGGAGACGCAGTTTGCTCTCACGGACAGGAACGTGCACCTGTCGTGCGCTGTCTCTCTCACGGCGCACCTTACCAGCCGTAAGAACAGCCTTTTTGTTTTGCTCAAATTGAAAACAAAAAAGATATAAAGAGAGAGAGAGAGATCGCCCTCACTGCCGTGCTATATCGCCGGGCACCAGACAGGAGAGGTCCCGTTGAAAGCGTAACACTCTTAGTATAGAAAAGCATCGAAGTGCTCGGCTCCGAAGCAAAAAGCTGAAGTGCAATCGCACCTGCTGCTCATTATATACCCGCGCTGCGAGGCTGAACAGCTGACAATGTGCATTGGCTCGTTTAGTTTCACTCGAAGTAGATTGGCCTCTCTAGCGGGATTTCTATTCGTCTGTCAACGACGTACTCCGAGAGTGACCGACTGATAGGGAACTAAAAAAAATTGTAATTGTACAAAATGATTTGGACTTGCTAGAAAACCAAATTGTACCAAATTTGAAGTTGATTTCACAAAAATTGAGCTTCTAAAAGGTTCTTAAAGGTGGGGTATGTAATTCTCTTTTTTGCCCATTTTTTCAAAATCACCTAAAATCCTATTCCTAACCCACTTACAGCCACTGAGTTAGAAGCACTGAAATAAAAATTAAGCAATTTAATCATCTGTGGAACGGGCAGGACTCGAAAAACTCCAGCCAATCATTTCCAAGACCACCTAGAATCATTGGACAGTAAGTGTGTCAATCAAACGGTCGTACCATCCCCCCTCCCCCCATCCATGTCCCATGTTCTGTGAATGGCTGGAGTCAAAGGAAAGAAGGTAGGACCATTTGAGTTGTGTATTTTCAAAATCTGCCGGCCGTTTTGCAAATCACATACCCCACCTTTAAGTACCATTTCCAATTTTAAAACAAAATTCATGCGTTGAAGATTTCGAATGGTACCTAATTATAAGTGACGGTTATGCAGTTTTACCAGTATGTTTAAGAAGTCTATTTTGATTCATGTGATGATACAAGACTAGACAATTGTTAGTTCAGCATCATGTGTACGTTTTCCATGTTTCCAGGTAAGAAGAACCAGTGTGTGTGTGTGTGTGTGTGTGTGTGTGTGTGTGTGTGTGTGTGTGTCACCTCCACCGTGGCTCTGGCACAGATACGGGAACCTCCACACGTTCCCCAGTCCCACACAGAAGCCCACACAGGTCAGCATGTACTGGGTCTTGTTGTCCCACTGCGGGCGTTCTCCAGCCTCCCTCCACCTCCAGCTTCTCCAGCTCGGCGTGAGAGGGAATCCGCTCATCCAGACCCGGGTTCGGGAGCTTCAGCTTCAGCCTCATCCTCACACTGCAGGGATAATCGCTAATGGACTGGAGCTCAGGGATACGCTTCAGATAAGTGTGTGTCTCTGTGTGTGTGTGTGTGATGGTGAAGAGGATCTGACTGGCGGCTCGTTATTATTGACCTTTAATACTCGCTCCTTTATTCCGGGACGCTTTAAGTGTTTTGTCAGCAAGATAAAGGCTTGGATGAAAGCTAAACTTCTCTGGTTAATGTGTAATGTTCACTCACGGCTGGATTGTTTCTGGTTGTCAGTGTCTGTTCGCTCTGAAAAATGAGTCGTGTAAATGGGTTTAAGTCATTCCCAGCAGTGTTATTTCAGTCATAAATATATTTTTTATATATATACTTATCAGGTGTTTTAAAGATTGACCTTATTGAAATAATTGACATTCATGCATTTAGTAAACACTTGTATCCAAAGTGAGAATCCCCAAATTTAAGATTGTAAGATTAATTGTGAAGCTGGTTTTTAGTTTTTTCCTGAAATAAGTGATTTTTGAAGTTTATTTGGTGGATCCTGCGATATACCAACTATATATTTTATTTTTACTTTAATTGAGTTGTCTGTGATTTTTTTTATTTCAATGTCTAGTTTTTATTTTAGTTTTAGTTTTAGTTTTAGTACTTCACGTTTAACTACCTGTACATGAAAATGAGAAAAGTTAGAAATAAAATAAGCTTTATTTATAATATACAGTCATGTGAAAAAGAAAGGACACCCTATTAAATTCTATGGTTTTATGTATCAGGAAATAATAATAAAAAATCATTGGACGTTATCAGGTCTTAAAATTAGATAAATACAACCTCAGATGAACAACAACACATGACATATCACTTATTGTCAGTATTAATTTCACAAAAATAGGCCAAAATGTAGAAGGCATTGAGAAACGAGGTCTTCCACATTAATGAAGTGTTAGTATCAGTCAGGCGCTGATTATCACATGATTAACTGAAATTATCGGGAAAAACATCAAATGATTCTTTCGACCAAAAATGAATGCCACGCTTTACTCTATATAAGTAATACAGGTTATGATCTGCCATGTGTTCAGCTCAGAGTGAATATCTTTATCTTTAAACGCTAATCAATGTACATGATCAAATCTGGTTTATTATTAAACTGGCATTGTTAAGAACAAACAAGAGCACATCATAAAAATACTGATAATACATTTACATGGACCTCTATTGCTTATGAGACATTTACGATTTGCATGTAAATATTATATATTGCAGTCACAGTACACTGACATGAATAAAAGAACTATACGAGATGAAGCACACAATCCCCCAACAGTTGATCTTAGAAGAGATATTAGCTTATACAGGATGAACATCGATGAGTATAATAACTTGTGACTCTCAGTTGATGTGCATGACGCCACCGCAGGGGCATCTGGGTAAATGCCGTTTTCTGGGACATTATTGTTATCTTTGTGTAGATGTCAGGAATGGTTTGTGAATCTTCAAAAACAATAAATTAGATACTCTGCGTATATACATACAAACAACAGAAAACTGACAAAGTTCAATCACGTCCCATGTGTAAACTCGAGCACGTGTCGCTGGTTACGTCCTAGCACAGGGAAGGTCAAAGGTCAGACTCAGACCCGGTGTTAGTCCCTCGTGTGTGTGTGTGTGTGTGGTGTCTTCAGCTGTGGTTGTCGGTCTCGTCGGCCATCTGTATTTTGTCAGAGATGAGGTAGAGCGGCTCGGCGGGGTGGTGTGTCCTGTGACGGACAGCACCGGTTCTTGATGAGTTTGTACAGAGCCACGGCCGGGATCACCAGCGCCGGGACGCCCGACAGAATGAAGATGATCACGTAGATCCAGTCCGGGGTACGAGCGCGTCGCCAGCAGAGGGAAGTTCTCCTGCCATCACAAACACACATGCTGTCCTTAAAGCGGTGGTGTAATGCCCTTTCACAAGATGTACAATATGTCCCCAGAGTGTGTGTGTGAAGCTTTAGCTTGAAACACCCCACAGATATTTTTATATAGCATGTTAAAATTGTCACTTTTTGAGGTTGAGCAAAAACACACAGTTTTGTGTCTGTCCCTTTAAATGCAAATGAGCTGCTGCTCCCGGCACAGGGGGCGGAGCTACAACAGCTCGTGTGTTAGCAGCTCCGATTACCTCACACACACCTTTTCCACCAAAGCATTTTGAGAGCCGGTTCGGAGCCGGCGCCTACTCGCGAACCAGTTCTTTGTGTTTCGACAGCCAAAGAACCGGTTTCTCGGCCAGGACAATTGGTTCCAAAGCGGCGCCAACTCTTTGCTGGACTAGAACCGTTCTTTCACCACGGCTGGGGGCGGGGTTACTGTGACCGACAACACGACGGGAAAGGTTGTGACCGCCATTGCTAAAAACACAAATGTGTTCTAAACGTCTTCTTTCTGGGAAAGCTAACGGCGTCGTTCGCTGGGCTCTCTGGTCAGTGGAAAAACCAAACCGGTTCTGAGAAGGTTCGCAAGTTGAACCAGCACCAGTTCCGAACCAGTTCTTTTTTGGTGGAAAAGAGGTAACACACACACACACACACACACACACACACACACACACACATGGCCGTGGGAAGTAGGGGTGCTGCATGTGCTGCAGCACCCCCGTTGGAAAATGCAGACATTACAGCACTCTCTGACAGATGCAAATAAATAAACGTATTAAAACATTTTTTTATTTTTTCCTGTTTGTTATTAACCTAAGAAGTTTATGCACGAGGAGGTTTTGAGTACAACTAAATAATTATTGACCCTTTCGCACGTACGTACGATCACACCGGTGTTATCAGTCTAGGCTGGTCCCAGTGCATGACGTGATCAACTGCTAAATTCAAATGTGCTTTCGCTTGTTGGGCTGGCGCTGAGCCAGAGACAGGCGCGTTCAGAGCTGTCATATATCACAACTTTTCAGTGTTTTCAACCACATAATGTTTATTTTAGGTTTCAGACATATAAGTACTAAAAAAAAAACACAATACATTTAGAGTTTGTAAAATACACACTGATGTCAAAGGAAGAGGCAATAATAATCCTTTCCATTATAATTAGACACGTTGTTTTATTCATATCAGATACACATTGTGAAAGTAACTTTAAAGTTTACTCTATTCTTCTCCCAGTTCACCAGCCACTTAGTTTTATGTATTTCGGGAGAAGTGGATGAATTCACATGTGGTAAATCCAACAGATCCGATTCTCTGAACTGCGTCTGCGGCACAAACTAAGATGCCGTCGCCCATCGCGCATACAGCTCAACTAACGCGATCGTTATAAAGGTGTTTAAACAACAAAACACTTCCACTTGCATATATTTGACAATCGGAATATCAGATATTTAATGCCATATCTAACAAATTTGTGAATATTTTGAATAAAAAGGAAAAATGACATAAAGCATATCATCATTCATTCAGCTCTGTTGTTGTTGCGGTGTCACGTGACAAGCAATGACGCGTCACCATGGAAACCATAAAGTGACACATTCTAAATAACGGTTTCCTTGAAAAACTCGCCCTGGGGGGTCAGCCAGAATGCATCATTGTCAACTGACCTCACGTTGAACGTCAAGGCGAAGACGTTGCAACAGTGAAGGTATAAAAATAATAATTAAAAAAACATGAAGGTATCTAGATATCAAAATCCACCTGACGCGCAAAAAATGCACCTCCCACTACAGCACCCCCAACTTAAAACCTCTTCCCACGGCCCTGCACACACACACTGTACATTTAAAAAACGTTTAGCCTTATGTTCAAACCGGAGTCAGAATGATGGAGAGACTCGAGAAGAAGTGACAACATGTAGAAGAACAGGACATTTCTGAATGGTTAGTTGATGAATTTATGTAGATTATGTGTAGTTATCTTCTAGTCATTGATTAGCATATTCTGTCATGATAATCTATAAATCGTGTTCAGGGGGCGGGGTTTATGTAAATTTTAGGGTCGGTGATGTCACTAACCCGGGAGGAATGTCGTGTAGTTCCTACCAGCCGTTTGTTGTAGTTCTTTTCTTTAAAAGCAAATATCTTCCTCTGCTCTAAACTTTGAGCGTTGTAACTTTGCAGATGTTCTTTATGATCAAACACAACATTACACACTAACTACAGTTAGAAAAGTCAAATCATAATTAACCCCCCTTTAAACAGCCAACATGTTATACTCCGATTTAGTTATTAGTCATGTTTATTTATTACACTTACGTATTGTAAGTGTAATAAATACATATGAGTAAAAAATAAATAATTAAGATGAATAAATAAATGCATATTAATAATAAATAAATATATACACAAATGAGTAATACAATAAGAGTAATAAATAATGCATAAATAAATGTATACATATAAATAATAAATGCATGAGTAATAAACAAATATGTGTAATATATAAATATGAGTAATACATATAAATAATTAATTAATGAATTAATATATAGTGTTAATAAATGAGTATTAAACACTCATTTATTTACATTCTATTATTCATATGTGTTACTCATATTTATGTATTAAACATTTATGTTTATTATTTATGTATTTAATATTTATTAATAATATTTATGTATTACAAGTTTAAATATTACTGTTTTTTATTTATTTCTCATTTATTTACATTTATTCATGTATTATACATATTTACATATTATACATATTTATTATTCGTATTAATTACTATTATTTATTATTTATTTATTACTCATGTATTTAAATATTAGTATTTATGTATTTATGACTTATTCATATTTATCACACATTTATTATAATTCATGTATTTATATTGATTAATTTATTATTCATATTACTCATATTTATTTATCATATATTTTTGTATTACTCATATTTATTTATGTACTGGTAATTTATTTATTATTCATATGTATTACTCATATTTTTATTTAGTTATTTATGTTTTCCACATGTATTTATCAGACACAATACACATTTTGTGATGTAAATGTGGCAGATTTTGACGATTGGGTTTTACCATAGAAATGAAATGGTTATAATGACTTAGATTGATCTTAAGGCATTTTCAGGAGCGTGTGACTGGATACGGTGTGGTGTCGATGGGCACAAAGTGTATAATCTGATAAATATATGAGTGTATATGACATGCACGCACCGACTCCGGGTCCCAGGCGATGTACGTCAGCTCTTTGCTCACAGTCGTGACTAAGTAGAACAGGAATATGACCAGGACTATGAGAGGACTGATCAGTCTCCAGGTGATCTGCCAGAAGAAGTTCGGCTTGTGTCCGATCATGAACTCGATGTCGTCGTTGAACCTGCGTAGAAGAGAACATGCACAACATCAGGAACCATCGTCCAGCTGCAAATCTCACCCGCCAATAACTCAAGACTCCTGCCATAGACTCACCTGTCAATCCCATAAATGTAAGACACGGCCATCATCTCACAGAAGGCAATGATCAGTAAAGGAATCGATCCTGCAAAGCTGTCGAACAGAGCCAACCAATAATCACCAGAACCCTGAGCGAAGATGATCGCAAGCCCGAAAGAGACCGAACACACCAGACCTGAAAACAGGTAGAAGATCAAAGTCACCAGAAATCTATTTATTATGGTGATTTATTGGTGAACAGCATTCAATTCATGTTCCTCGTAATCTTGAATCAGAATAACTTCCCCTCCCTATCTTCTGTGATGATGTGGGAGGGGCAACCTGTCACTCACATGAGATCAGCCAATAGCAAACCACATCATCCAATCAATTGCCACAGACAAAATCAAGCCCCGCCCACATTTGTTCTTGTTCCAGTTTCACTCGATATATGTTCAAACAAAAATTATTCAGACACCAGATATCATTTTTTATATATTTTCACTAGTGTGTGCAGGACACTATAGTTCATTTCTGTAAGTGTGGAGAGCAGAATACAGTAAACTGTGAGATATTATACCCAAATATTCTTCATACAGTGACTACCGGTAACATTTATAACAATATGGGACCAAAAATGATTGGGACACTTTGAATTGATCATGTTCTGCTAAAGTGTTTTGTCTTTAATTGCTAATGCTCTTTTTACACACACACTGAACACAATGAAGCATTGCTTGGTCACTGGTTGAGCTAAACTGGTATTATCTCATAGGCGTCGATTTCGGGTGGAGACGGTGGGAGGCGTACCCACCAGATTTCGTCATGAGTAATTTTGTACCCACCACCTTTTTAGGGTTGCTAATAGTGCTGTAACGATACACCAAACCCACGGTTCGGTTCGTATAATAAAAACATTTATTTTTTCGGTGCTGATGCAGTGGTGAACCGTTCATGTAACATCGGGTGCCGCTGCCAATAAAGCACCTAAAAGCTGTCACAAAGAACCGGCAAAAGTAATGATTATGAATGTCAAATATAGCAAGGAGACATTTTAATTGTTTATTAATAAATAAGTGTTTTCTGTGTCGGCTGCAAAGCTGAAGTTGATGATGCTGACTCTCGATCTTCGCAGTAGTGAACGCGGCAGAGAGAAATGCACATCTCATACGGATTACATAGTTTTCTTTCGTTTTGAGTTGTTCTGTTTAAAAGTATGATCTCAAGCGTTCCGTAGATAATAGATATATTTCTCAGGTCTGAGAGGCAAGTTGGCTATGCTGAGTTTCGGTTCATTTATGAGATGAGCTCCAGTTCACGCGCCGGCGCCTCCGTGTCGTGATATCTATCTGCTTTACTTATTATTTATTAAATCCAGGCAATTGGTTGATGAAACATTTATTAAAATTAAGATACAATTAATACAAAACGAAATTCACTTTAAAGCTACACTGTGTAAGAATTACTCCCATCTAGCGGTGAAATTATATATGACTACCAACTGAATATTACTTTCTAGCCCCTCCCATTCCGAGGGCGTTTTAACTCCTACGGTGGCCGTATTATTTCAAATCTGCCGGCGGGTCGCGAGTAATCTCGTAATCTCCCCTCGCATTCGTCACGGTGCCACTGAGTGTAAAAGCGCAGCCCGATCTCATCCCAAGGCGTCATATACTGACGCTTTTGACAAATCGTCTACATCCAATGCACATGGCACCCTTTAGCGTCAATATGAGACGCAGATAGATATGGGCCAGAAGGCGCCTCCTAGCGGTCTAACCCTAACCCTACCCCAGACCTAAACCCAACCATAACCGAACAAAGCTCTGTGCGTCTCATATTGACGCTAAAGGGTGCCATGTGCGTTGGATGTAGACGATTTGTCAAAAGCGTCAGTATATGACGCCCAAGGATGAGAATGCGTTTGAAAAGCGTGAAAGGCGAAGCTTGAATTTCCAGGTATGTCCCTCTTTGGCTAATGTATTTTCAAGATGGAGGCGCAACATGGCTTCCGCCATTCGAGCAGCTCACTCGTATGTATTATAAATGGCAGATTCTACGCTTACGAGAATACTTGATTAGTTGGTAGAAGTAATTATACATTAATGAGCACATGTAATTTTGAAAGAACAAAGTGGTTTTTGCTAAGAATCAACTAAAAAAACTACACAGTGTAGCTTTAAAGATAGGCTTTGTGCTTTCTGTTTGAGGTCTCTGTGAAAGTTTTAAAGCAGTCTTTTAGTGCCGCTTTCAGAGCGGTCACGTCCGTAACCGAGAACTGTCACGTCCGTAACATTGTTTTTTCCCCATAAATGCGAACACGAAAAATAAAATAAAATGAATATTTTATGTTCTGTGGAGAGCATAGTAGCTTGGAGAGCTTACATTAGTAAACTACAGGACATCGTCTTTCAAAACATGACCATTGTACCCAGCACTTCTGAACATGCACTTCCGAATGCGTCTCTGTCCCCAGCACATATCAAACCACACTGACGCCCATGTATTATCTAATTGTGTAGTTAAATTTAACAGCTGACAGATATTCAACATAATTCATGTGTGAGACAGTCTAACAGAAGGATGGACAAAACCAGTCAAATATCAACTTCTTCTTCAACAAGTTCTTGTCATATTTTATTACCATTTTCTAAACTATAGTGAATAAACTGTGATAACATGAGAAATGTTGAAGGAGTCTGCATAAAGTTTGGTTTGACTGTAAGACAAGCGCAACTTGCGTTTCATGCCGACTTCATTCTGTGCATCTGTACCTGTATAAACCTCCTTCGGCCAGTTCTTGGGGGAGGATATTGAGGTCCTGGAGTGGAGCGACGACACCTTCAACACTCCCGAACATGGTGGACAGTCCCAGACAGAAGAGCATGATGAAGAACAGCACCGACCAGATGGGAGAGACGGGCATCTTGGTGATGGCCTCGGTGAACACGATGAAGGCCAAGCCGGTTCCCTCGACGCCCTGCGGCAGATCACAGGACAGGGTTCGTACACGTCAAAGTAGATTGATTAAGTAGATTGTTTTAAATTTAAGTCCTGGAAAAACCTTGAAAACAGCCATATTTATGAATATTAAGCGTAGCGTCAGTTTTGGCAGGTCACGTTAGTCAAGCTAGCATCAGCTGATCCACGTCTACCTATAGGAATAACAATGCCTATCACTGTATACATGTACAAGCTCCTTCAGTATTATCAGCAGCAATCACGTTTCTCAGTAGCTCATTACCCTCCTCCCTCCCCAACTCCTCTCGTTTCTCAGTAGCTCATTACCCTCCTCCATCCCCATCTCCTCTCGTTTCTCAGTAGCTCTCTACCCTCCTCCCTCCCCAACTCCTCTCGTTTCTCAGGAGCTCATTACCCTCCTCCATCCCCATCTCCTCTCGTTTCTCAGTAGCTCTCTACCCTCCTCCCTCCCCAACTCCTCTCGTTTCTCAGGAGCTCATTACCCTCCTCCATCCCCAGCTCCTCTCGTTTCACAGGAGCTCATTACCCTCCTCCATCCCCAGCTCCTCTCGTTTCTCAGTAGCTCACTACCCTCCTCCATCCCCAGCTCCTCTCGTTTCTCAGGAGCTCATTACCCTCCTCCATCCCCAGCTCCTCTCGTTTCTCAGGAGCTCATTACCCTCCTCCCTCCCCAGCTCCTCTCGTTTCTCAGGAGCTCATTACCCTCCTCCATCCCCAACTCCTCTCGTTTCTCAGGAGCTCATTACTCTCCTCCATCCCCAGCTCCTCTAGTTTCACAGGAGCTCATTACCCTCCTCCATCCCCAGGTCATCTCGTTTCTCAGGAGCTCATTACTCTCCTCCATGCCCAGCTCCTCTCGTTCCTCAGGAGCTCATTACCCTCCTCCATCCCCAACTCCTCTCGTTTCTCAGGAGCTCATTACCCTCCTCCCTCCACAGCTCCTCTCGTTTCACAGGAGCTCATTACCCTCCTCCATCCCCAGGTCATCTCGTTTCTCAGGAGCTCATTACTCTCCTCCATGCCCAGCTCCTCTCGTTCCTCAGGAGCTCATTACCCTCCTCCCTCCCCCAGCTCCTCTCGTTTCTCAGGAGCTCATTACCCTCCTCCCTCCCCAACTCCTCTCGTTCTTCAGGAGCTCATTACCCTCCTCCATCCCCAACTCCTCTCGTTTCTCAGGAGCTCATTACCCTCCTCCCTCCCCAGCTCCTCTCGTTTCTCAGGAGCTCATTACCCTCCTCCCTCCCCAACTCCTCTCGTTCTTCAGGAGCTCATTACCCTCCTCCCTCCCCAGCTCCTCTCGTTTCTCAGGAGCTCATTACCCTCCTCCATCCCCAACTCCTCTCGTTTCTCAGGAGCTCATTACCCTCCTCCATCCCCAACTCCTCTCGTTTCTCAGGAGCTCATTACTCTCCTCCATCCCCAGCTCCTCTCGTTCCTCAGGAGCTCATTACCCTCCTCCCTCCCCAGCTCCTCTCGTTTCTCAGGAGCTCATTACCCTCCTCCATCCCCAACTCCTCTCGTTTCTCAGGAGCTCATTACCCTCCTCCATCCCCAACTCCTCTCGTTTCTCAGGAGCTCATTACTCTCCTCCATCCCCAGCTCCTCTCGTTCCTCAGGAGCTCATTACCCTCCTCCCTCCCCAGCTCCTCTCGTTTCTCAGGAGCTCATTACCCTCCTCCATACCCAGCTCCTCTCGTTTCTCAGGAGCTCATTACCCTCCTCCATCCCCAGCTCCTCTCGTTTCTCAGGAGCTCATTACCCTCCTCCATCCCCAGCTCCTCTCGTTTCTCAGGAGCTCATTACTCTCCTCCATCCCCCAGCTCCTCTCGTTCCTCAGGAGCTCATTACCCTCCTCCATCCCCAACTCCTCTCGTTTCTCAGTAGCTCATTACCCTCCTCCATCCCCAGCTCCTCTCGTTTCTCAGGAGCTCATTACCCTCCTCCATCCCCAGCTCCTCTCGTTTTTCAGGAGCTCATTACCCTCCTCCCTCCCCAGCTCCTCTCGTTTCTCAGGAGCTCATTACCCTCCTCCCTCCCCAGCTCCTCTCGTTTTTCAGGAGCTCATTACCCTCCTCCCTCCCCAGCTCCTCTCGTTTCTCAGGAGCTCATTACCCTCCTCCCTCCCCAGCTCCTCTCGTTTCTCAGGAGCTCATTACCCTCCTCCCTCCCCAGCTCCTCTCGTTTTTCAGGAGCTCATTACCCTCCTCCCTCCCCAGCTCCTCTCGTTTCTCAGGAGCTCATTACCCTCCTCCCTCCCCAGCTCCTCAAGTTTCTCAGGAGCTCATTACCCTCCTCCCTCCCCAGCTCCTCTCGTTTCTCGGGAGCTCATTACCCTCCTCCCTCCCCAGCTCCTCTCGTTTCTCGGGAGCTCATTACCCTCCTCCCTCCCCAGCTCCTCTCGTTTCTCAGGAGCTCATTACCCTCCTCCATCCCCAGCTCCTCTCGTTCCTCAGGAGCTCATTACCCTCCTCCCTCCCCAGCTCCTGTCGTTTCTCAGGAGCTCATTACCCTCCTCCCTCCCCAGCTCCTCTCGTTTCTCAGGAGCTCATTACCCTCCTCCCTCCCCAGCTTCTCTCGTTTCTCAGGAGCTCATTACCCTCCTCCCTCCCCAGCTCCTCTCGTTTCTCAGGAGCTCATTACCCTCCTCCCTCCCCAGCTCCTCTCGTTTCTCAGGAGCTCATTACCCTCCTCCATCCCCAGCTCCTCTCGTTTCTCAGGAGCTCATTACCCTCCTCCCTCCCCAGCTCCTCTCGTTTCTCAGTAGCTCATTACCCTCCTCCCTCCCCAGCTCCTCTCGTTTCTCAGGAGCTCATTACCCTCCTCCCTCCCCAGCTCCTCTCGTTTCTCAGGAGCTCATTACCCTCCTCCCTCCCCAGCTCCTCTCGTTTCTCAGGAGCTCATTACCCTCCTCCCTCCCCAGCTCCTCTCGTTTCTCAGGAGCTCATTACCCTCCTCCCTCCCCAGCTCCTCTCGTTTCTTCAGGAGCTCATTACCCTCCTCCCTCCCCAGCTCCTCTTGTTTCTCAGGAGCTCATTACCCTCCTCCCTCCCCAGCTCCTCTCGTTTCTTCAGGAGCTCATTACTCTCCTCCCTCCCCAGCTCCTCTCGTTTCTCAGGAGCTCATTACCCTCCTCCCTCCCCAGCTCCTCTTGTTTCTCAGGAGCTCATTACCCTCCTCCATCCCCAGCTCCTCTCGTTTCTTCAGGAGCTCATTACCCTCCTCCCTCCCCAGCTCCTCTCGTTTCTCAGGAGCTCATTACCCTCCTCCCTCCCCAGCTCCTCTCGTTTCTTCAGGAGCTCATTACCCTCCTCCCTCCCCAGCTCCTCTCGTTTCTCAGGAGCTCATTACCCTCCTCCATCCCCAGCTAAGGAGTAAATTACCCACACCCACACACACACACACACCTGGCTGAGGAAGGTCTGCATGTCGCAGGTCTTGAGCTGGAGCTCCTGAATGACGGCTGGTGACGTGTTGTTGAGATGCTGGAGAACACTGTTATAGTTGCTCTCTGTGACGTTTCCCTCCGGCAGATCAAACGTGTTCAGCAGAGCCAGGATGTTACTGTCGAGAAACAAAAGCTCAAATTGAGCAAATTCTATTTGAAAAATGAGAAAACTATAAAAATATTAAATTACATATTTTAATGTTCATTAATTATCTTGTTTATTTTTAATATATTAATTTTTTTTAATAAAAAGTTATGAAAAAATATATACATAATGTCTTTGTGTATATACACGTATATAATTATTATAATATTTATTTCAAAATATATATATATTTTTAAAAATATATAAAATATATTGTATATCTATTTAATGCGTTTATTAAATATGACAATAATGACAATTATTATTTTTTTGGTGAACTATTCCTTTACAGTTGTGTGTATAATATGAGAACTGTTAATGATCTCTGATGAGCAGTTCTGAGTTCTGACAGAGATGCACATGTACCCGCTGAGGCAGTCGTCGAACCTCTCGGTGGCCCTGAAGCCGATGATGGAGTAGATCACGATGGCGGCGTAGATCGACGTGAAGCCGTTGATCACAGAGATGATGACGGCGTCCTGCTCACAGTTATTGCTGAACATACAGGAGAACATGTTAGCAAGCAGGGTCTCAAATTTACCTTTTCACTCACCGGCCAATCTGGATAATAAATTATATAGCAGAATCTACTCATATCTGTGTGTGAGCAGATATGAGCAGATTCTGTGCAATACGTTGTATTTAATATATCACGATGACTAACGAGTATTTGCGCTGAATCTGCACAGATTTGACTTACACAAACTTCCCAGCAAACTGAGTAAATTTAATAAAGTAACGCGCCATTGGCTCGTGATTTGACAGCGTTTCCCGCCACTGTTTTTATATCCGCATTTGGCGGGTGTTAATTTCAAACCCTGTTTGTAACGTCATCATACGGACACACACTCACTGCTTTACTCTACAGCTGTGAAGAATATAGAGCGGACGAGACTCACTGCACAGAGTTATAGCTGGAGAAGGAGATGAGTCCTCCAAACGCCAGAGAGAAGGAGTAAAACACCTGAGCTCCAGCGTCCAGCCACGTCGCCGGATTCAGCAGCTCGTCCAGCTGAACGAGACCAGGAAACACATCACTCATTCACACACTTACTTAGATGTCAACCAGCATTAAACTGTCAAATATTGACCAAATATTAGAAAGGCGGAATCAAAGTAAACAACAATAAACCGTAAATCTCTGTAGAACTGGAGAAATGTGCTCGATAGAAGGAAGAAACGATGAATAGAAGTGGGCCCAAGACTGAACCCTGGGGAACACCCCTGGTTACTTTAGAGGATTCTGATTGGAAATTTCTAAGTTGAACTGAGTGTGAACAGAGAGATATGATCTAAATCAAGACCGGGGGTGCAAGTAATCCTGCTGCCAATATATTGTCCAACGGGAGACCATGGACCTGAGCTGCAACACACTTAATAAATAAATTAGAAATCGGTCAAAAGTTATCAAAATTGGATGGATCAGCTCCTGGTTTCTTAAGTATGGGAGTAATAATAGCAGATTTAAGAGATGGAGGAACAAGGCCACACTGTAAAAAAATAATCATGTACACAAACTGTAAACTACTGGCAGCTGTGGTTGCCAGCATCCTACTGTAAAAATCTGGTGTGTTACTGTTTTTGAAATTAACAGCTAATTACCATTTTGTAAGCGACAGCGATATGCTGCTAAATTACAGTTTTATACCGTAGCTGACAAAAACAGTATTTAGCTGTTAATTTCAAAACAGTAACACATCCTATTTTTACGGTATAATGCTGGCAACCACAACTGCCAATAGTTTAGTTTTTTTACAGTGCAGAAACAAGTGAGGAATGAACAATTTTAGTAATTAAATAAGACAGGCTTTAACTGAGTGAGCAAACTCGGATTCCCAGATAAGATACAGTATCTCCTCAACAGTGAAAGTAGACAGGACAGAATGTGGAGGCTTTTTATTAGTTCTATACATATTTTATTTAATTTTTAGTATTTTTTTTGTGTTTTTGTCATTTTTATTAGTTGTTGTTTCTTAATAGTTCTACACATTTATTTATTTATTTTATTTATTTAGTAATTTTGTTGTGTTTTTGTCATTTTTATTAGTTATTGTCTTTTAACAGTTCAATCTAGTTTTTTAATTATTTTTTATTTTGCGTTTTAGTTATTTTAGTATCAAGTTAAACTAAGTGAAAATGAGAAATGTTACTTTGTTGAAAAAAATAAGTTTATATTTTTCATTTTTATTTTAGTTCAGTTATTTCATTTCAAGTAACGACAGTGCTTTTCATGGTTTAAGTTTTAACTATAATAACCCTGCCTACAATAGATAAATAATGAAACTGACTCGGTTAAAATCATCCAAAGAGTAATGACTCTCTTTCTTCACTAAAGGATGTCTGAGCTGCAGTTTTCCATGAAACCCAAGCGTAAAGTGAAGTGCTAAACTCACGTCTGGAGTGAAGAGGAACTTGATCCCGCTCACAGAGCCTTTGAGCGTCAGTCCCCTGATGAGGAAGATGGTCAGCACCAGGTACGGCAGCGTAGAGGTCACGTACACAGCCTGAGGAGATAGAAACCACACATCAGTGTCTGAACACATCAGCTTGTTTTCTTTCAGATATCACAGAGTTTGTGTTTCTTTTCAGAGCTGATGAACTCTTCAAGTTCAGATCACTGAGGCCTACAATCTATCAGCTCCGAAGAGAAACACAAAACCTGTGATAACTGAAAGAAAACAAGCTGATGAAAAGATTGAATACAATATTTGCTGATAATATAGCATAATGAGAGATTTATACGCAGTTTTTCTTGTTAGCGGGTCATTTTTGACCCGTAACACTACAAGTGTAGCAAGGTGGAGAGAGAGGAAAAAAAACTTAAAAAGTAAAAAAATTATCCCAACATTTTTGGGAAGTTGTTACACTCTACAGTACGTGAGCGAAGTCAGTAAGTTTTAGTCCAATGCAATTGACATTAATTTGTTTTTTTAAGTTTTTTTATTAGCTATGGTTCAAAATGACCTGAACACGAAGCACATTTCTCATTTAAACACATTTATACTTTAAATAAAAATAAAAAAGAGAAAGAAAAAATACTCATGGAATTTGTTGTTAAAATTTCGTTCAGTAGTAAAAATAAATTGTGCATTTAATGAAAAATACTTTTTTGACTGCAATTTGTCTAAACAATAGTCATTATTGTAAATTTAAATGTGTTGTAAATGTGCTTATCATGTAAATAATCTCGCAATGCAAAAAATCAATGTCCCCCTGTAGTGGAAATCCAGCGTTTAATATTGTTTATGTGTCTATGTGGTGATCTCGGAGCTGAGTGAGTGAGTGGAGGCGGGGCTCATTTGCATATTCATAGAACCACGCATACTAAACGAGGCAAGGGTGTCGAATTACATTTCATATATTTTAAGCCATATAGAAGGGAAACACGTTTAAATATGTAATTTTGGTGTAAAGGAATAAAAATGATTGACTTCAGGGGGACTTTCCTCGTGCAAATCGTAAAAAACTTCTTATTCATTTTATTTTTATTTTGGCGTCAAATACGACCAGGAAATCCCCTTTCCTTTTCTGACAGTTAGCAGAGAAGTGTGTGTTATCAACGATGCCATTACAGCCATTAGTGTGTATCTCTGCCCTTTGTGCTCTTTTATAATAGTGCAAAACATGTGCAGAGATTGTATCAGTTTCCTCCGATTATCAGATTTATGAGGGTTTCTGTGGTGTGTGTGTGTGTGTGTGTGTGTGTGTGTGTGTGTGTGTGTGTGTGTGTGTGTGTGTGTGTGTGTGTGTGTGTGCTAGCTAATGCTTAACCAGAACATCCACACCCAGATCTCTGGCTGACCTCGGGTCGGGGTCAGTGAGGGATTCTGGGTAAGCAGGTTTCGAGATTTCTCATCGTAAACCCGGGGTTAATGTTCGCAGTTATTTACGAGGTTATTGTTGTGTTGCTACGCCGGTCCGCTAATAAATAATTGTGTTTTTTATGACTCTGGTTGACACATTTGACGTCATTGATTGACATTGTTCCTCACAGCGTGTTGTTGAGGCTTTAAACCCACGATTCACGTGCAGAATTAAACGTGTTCTGGTCCTTAATATTTGTTTTGTTACAATTTTGGGTGTGATGTATTAATGATTTATTTATGATGTAGTGATAGAGTTCAGAATACAGCTCAACACAAAAAAACAGCAATTAACAACAATTCTTAAAAAAAAAAAAAAAGTAAGAAACTACATTTTTTTTTTTTTGTGCTTTAAAGTTAAAACAGAAGA
>JARPMJ010005813.1:42500-50000 GCA_033366665.1 Phoxinus dragarum
AGCAGCAGCTCATTTGCATTTAAAGGGACAGACACAAAAAAGGTGTGTTTTTACTCGCCCTCAAAAAGTGACAACTTTAACATGCTATATAAAAATAATCTCTGGGGTATTTTGAGCTAAAACTTCACACACACACTCTGGGGAAATCAGAGACTTATTTTATGGCGCTTTTCCACTGCATGGTACGGCTCGGTTCGGCTCGGTACGGTTCGAGTCAGCGCGGAACGGTTCGGCTCGCTTTGCTTTTCCACTGCGTGGTACGACTTGACTCGGTACGGCACGGTTCGGTTCGCTTTAGCTCGGTTGCTTTTCCACTGCAGTTAGTACCCGCTTCAAAGTGGGTGGGACTGATCGTTATTGTAGGTCCGGTGGTAGCCGTGTGCGGCTAAGAGCTGTGCTACTTCCGCTCCTCGGCAACCAACGAGAGGAACGTCTGCACCTCGTCCACTGACCACGATTCAGCCATTTCTTGTTTGTTTGTTTTTTACTTTTTTTTGTCAAGTAAATACTCTAAAAACAGGTGCTACCTGCGTTGGCTGTTGTCTGGCTATTTAAATCTAGCGGGTTTAGTGTCTCGTGTCGCAAATACAATGACGCTGAAGTGACGATTCTGTCTGACCAATCAGGGATCTGCAATGTTTTCACGTCACGTTTAGTATCGGTACGGTACGCTTGGAACCTCAACAGAGGTGGTACCATTTAAAGCGAGCTGAAGCGAGCCGTACCGTACCGTACCATGCAGTGGAAATGCGGCATAAGTGAGCCGTACCGAACCGAGCCGTACCGCACCATGCAGTGGAAAAGCGCCAAAGCGTGCCGTCCCGTACCGAACCGTACCGTACCATGCAGTGGAAAAGCGCCATTACATCTTGTGAAAAGGACATTACACCCCCCCTTTAACACTCCAGCGAACACAACCTTTTCTGTTGGCCACCTTCTGTTGGGTGCAATTCGCAACCGCACCACTAGACGCTGGCTAAAACTTACACACTGCACCTTTAACATTGAGTGTCTTGTTTCCACACTCACCGACTCCAGTGAGATACGGGTTGATGGATCTCCAGACGCCGACGCTGCCCTTCCTCAGTCTCTGTCCGATGGCAAACTCCAGATGCAGGAGCGGGATTCCCTCCAGAACCAGGAGGATCAGGAACGGGATCATAAACGCTCCTGGAAAACGGTCGTGAGATCATTTACTGTCAGCAGCGTAAACTCCTGTTATCCATTCAATGGCACACAATTAATTATTTGGTAACACTTTACAATAAGGTTCATTAGTTAACATAATTTAATGCATTAACTAACATGAACTAAACATGTGTTACTGTATTTGTTGCTGCGCTATGTTTAGTATTGTGTACTGTAGATTAGTAAGCGAGTGTAAACGCAGTGTTTCGCTGAGTCATTCTGCAGCAGCTGTTTTGGAAACACAGTGATGTCATTAAACATCTGAGTCTTTATCTGAGCGTTTGACTCTTATCAGCCGAAGCTTCGAAAGTCCACATGATGATGAAGATAACCTGAGCTGAAGCTGGAAACTGCTCAGTCACTTCATGTAGGGTCATCATGACTGTGTTCTTGTGGAAGATGCGCTTTCATATCTCAGAGTTCTGTACGTTTCTCCTCTGGAGAAATAAAGCCCGACACAAACAGCTGTCCTACAGTAAGAGTGTAGAGATGTAAAATCAACGAGGATATGCTCATGTTTGAGTTCATATGCAGATCTATAATTCTTGATTGCAGACCTAAGCAAATCTGAGCACAGTTTACGGCATAGTTGCGATCTCTGGCCTTTCCCTCAGTTTGACCCGCATCGATTGTTGAGCTGTCGGAAATACTGGGTAACCTATGATGTTTTTTCTTGAAGTTTTGTGACTCTTTCTTATGTAGGGTCATGAATAGGGGTTGGGAATCGAAAATCAATTCCAATTCTTGAATCGGATAAATAAAAAAATTATTTAGATTCCTCTTATCGATTCCTTTGTGAGCATATTGTCTCTAACAATGCATAAACACGTGCCATATTCCTGTTTTACAGACAGTCCTTGTTGGCTGATTAACAGCTTCTCTGAGTTAAAGTCCGATGAGCTATTTGTACTCGTTGTGAATACGCAGGCCACAAGAAGTAATTAGATTTTTTTAGGACATGCTAGCTGGCATCAAAGGATTCCATTCATTATGCTAAGCTAAGCTAGCGGCGACCCTGCCAAACTAAAACAATGCATGCACTGAGACAAAAATGCATTTGCCCACCTATCTAAATGTAGGAAAGACTGTGAATAAGCCCTATTAAAAGGCCATTAAACAGTCCATGTTCTCTTTAGTTTAAACAGTCCATGTTCTCTTTAGTTTAAACAGTCCATGTTCTCTTGGCTTTAACAGTCCATATTCTCTCAGCCTAACAACCGTTTATTCTGTGTGAGTGCAACAGTCCCTTGTTTGACAAGTTAATTGCAATAAATTAAGGCAGTCAGTGAAGGTATGATGACAATTTGTGTCATTACAATCCTGCAATGCCAACTGAGACCTGTTTAAGTGAAAGTTCATTCAGTTTCTTTACTTGACTGGATAACTGATATCTGGGGGCTGAGAGTAGTAAATTGACATTGGTACCCAAGAATTCATATTTGGTGTCCATGTGTGTATGTCGTGTGAGTTAAAGTCATTTCTTGCATTTTGCACACTGTAACATGTAGGATTTCCAAAGTTTTCATATGTGAATCTCTTTGGTGGTCGTCGTTGTCGAGCTCTATGGTTCCTCTACAGGATTCCTCTGCACAGTTAAGTGTTGATCAGGTAAACGTTGCTCTTCAGCAGGTACGCTTTGTTCAGGTAAGTATCGTTCCGGTAACTGTTGTTCTTCAGTAGGTGTTTTTTGGCCTTTAGTGGGTGAATCAACATGTGCTAGTACATCTTGTTCCGATTCAGCTAGATGTGGCAACACAGTCGAGTTAATCATTTGTTCTGATTGTTCCGATGATTTTTCACAGGTAGGTAACAGTTGTGGTGTGGTTTCCACTTCTATCTGGTTCTGATTATTTTGTTGGGCCCTAAACTGGTAGGGCTTTACTTGGACATAGTACTCATCATCACTTTCACTGTCGTTCTCTAGCTCATGTTCCTCCCTTCTTTTGGAAGGTGAAGCTTCGGTTCTTGTTGGGGTTTTCGCTTCGGTGTAGTGTTTTGAGTCTGTGTAGTAACCAGAGGTAAGTGATCACAGAGGAGAAGATGATTTCGATGCAACACTCTTGCTCTGCCTTTGCCCTGTTCTGGTTTCACTTCATAGATTGGAGTATCCTCAGCAGCCTGGCGGATGACAATATGGACTTCATCCTCGCAGTAATTTCAAAGTTTTCCTGAATCCTTGAAAAGTCTTTGATATACTGGCGATAATAGCTCAGTAGGCCTAAGATCTTCCATAACTCTCCCACAGTGCTTGGCCTCTTAGCCTTAAGTGCTGTTATGGCAACAGTATCAGCAGGGTCCATTCGACTGCCTTCTGCAGAAACAATTCGACCTAGGTAACGCACCTCATTCTTGAACAGCTCACATTTCCGTCGTTTCAGCTTAACTCCATGGGCTTTTAACCTTTGTGTAACGGAGGCCAGCTAGTAGTCGCTGTGCGAGTAAACCTCACTCCTCTGATCTCAATACGTGCTCTAGTGACAGACGCTAGAGGCTGCAGTCTTTAGTCTCCTTGTTAGAACGCCTAACTCTCACGCTGGAGACCCGGGTTCGAGGCCCGTTCGGGTGGAGGGGTTACATTTGCAACACCTTTCTTGTCGCTTCAAGATGTCTGTCAAAAGTCTTTGTGAAAACCAGGATGTCATCCAGGTAAGGCACACAAATTTCGTCCCATAGTCTAGGGGTCACCAAACTCGGTCGTGGAGGGCCGCTGTCCTGCAGAGTTTAGCTCCAACACACCTGCCTGAACGTTCCTAGTATGCATAGTGAGACCTTGATTAGCTGGTTCAGGTGAATAATTGGGGTTGGAGCTAAACTCTTCAGGACAGCGGCCCTCCAGGACCGAGTTTGGTGACCCCTGCCTTAGTCCTTCCAAGCACTCCTCCATGAAATGCTGAAATGCCGCAGGAGCATTCATGAGGCCGAAGGGAATACGAACCCACTCATATAAGGTGTACTGAATGCTGCTCTCTAGTCTGGGGACATAAAGCCTTGGTAGTAAGCATTGCCCTGATCTAATACGGAAAACTATGCGTTACCTCCTAAACTGTCCATTATGTCCTGTACTCTAGGGATAGGCTGGTGATCAGGCAGTGTCTTCATATTGAGATCTCTATAGTCGCATTGGCGTATTGTTATGAAACTCGTTAAGTGTCATTGGCACCACGACAAAAAAAACGGCCCAAAATTTCCAAAAAAAATAAAATAAAATTAGCCTATTGTAATTATACTGGTCTTAATAGATTCATTGGGTCTTGCCGAGAACGTGAAACCAATTTTGCCAAATTCTGTCAAACTTCCTGTCCGCCATTTTGATTTTCTTTCAAACCTTCTTTTTCAAACTCCTCCCAGACTGCTAGTCCGATTTTCCTAAAATTCAAGCCAGATCATCTTCAGACAATGCCGGCAAAAGGTTATGGATTTCGTGCCGATAGACGCAACTTTTTTCATATACCGCATCAACAAATGTAATGGCATGATGCCAAAATGACTCTGAGGCTGTATCTCTGCAATGCTTTGGCATATTGACACCAAACTTGGCATGTGCCATTGTCACCTCACTCTGACCACGCCACATCAATTTCATAACAGCGCCACCTATTGGTCGAAAGTGAAACCATGAAATCATTACTAGTGACTGTATATATGATTTTTAGGCATTTAAAGTATCATAGAGGAAGTGTATCTTGATAAATATACTGTATTTACCATATAAAAGCCACTTGAAGAGTAATTATTCCTCTATAAACTAGCAAACGGACACATTCAGCATTTCTGAATGGAAACTTCCATCCAGTTTTAATGGCGAAATCAATCTCGTGTTCATTAGCAGTGAGCATCTGTCGCTCTCCTGAAGTTGAATTAATGTTTAACTATAATCGGTTTAAGTGTCTGTTTTCAGCCCATTACGAGCCTTTGGGTTTATGAGGCGTGTTTATAGTGGCCTTTCTGTGGATCATATCATATCCGTATGAAAACACACACAATTACATCACTTCCATCTTTAAAAAGCTAACAAACATGAGCGTGTTTATGGGTTGTACTATTTTACTATTCCCAGGAACACTTAGATGAATTGCTTTTAATACATTGTTGATGTATAAAAAAAAAAAGTAAAAGCCAGTTGTTCTAAATCAAATATTTTCATGCATCGCTCCTTTACAACTATCATAAAAATGTCTTGATGTCATTATATTACATGCAAAACATCAAATCAAGTGGCTTAGATGGTAAATGAAGCACAAAAACAATAGTTGTTGGGTTTGAAATGCTAATGGATGTTGTGTTGAACATGAAGTCTGTCAGTGTTTGCGGTTGGTTAGTTAGTTAGTTGGTTAGTTAGTTAGTTGGTTAGTTAGTTAGTTCATTTAATTGTGAACTTGAGCAGAACTGACTTCATACATGCACTAAAAGTCCCTGAGACTTTTCAAACTGAGACTTCAGACACATTAGTGCACTAAGATTTGTGTATTTGAATTGCATATAAACTTCCATTCATTCGAATTACACAGTTTTAAACGAATAAACGTAATGTGATGAATATTTGTCAGTCATGCATAGATGAAACTGTTTTAAATACACAATAGGGTCAATATATTTATCATCAATACATCTAAATTGTTTCAATCTCATGCATCATAACTACAACTGAATATTGCTTGTTCCACAGCTATTTTAACCAAAAATGTGTGTGTGTGTGTGTGTGTGTGTCACCTCCACCGTGGCTCTGGCACAGATACGGGAACCTCCACACGTTCCCCAGTCCCACACAGAAGCCCACACAGGTCAGCATGTACTGGGTCTTGTTGTCCCACTGCGGGCGTTCTCCAGCCTCCTCCACCTCCAGCTTCTCCAGCTCGGCGTGAGAGGGAATCCGCTCATCCAGACCCGGGTTCGGGAGCTTCAGCTTCAGCCTCATCCTCACACTGCAGGGATAATCGCTCTCAGAGAAGAAGAAGAGAAGAGATGCAGTGATGACAGGAGATGCCCATAAATACTGCCAGCGACTTTCACATGGTGACCTTTAGCACTGACATCCCTCCCACACACACACACACACACAAATACTTTTATTCAGCAAGGACACATTACAGTTTTCAAAGTGACATTTTTAATGTTACAAAAGATTCTATTTCAAATACATGCTGTTCTTTTTTGGAACTTTCTATTCATTAAAGAATCCTGAGAAATATTTCCACAAAAATATGAAGCATGATTTCTGGAGGATCATGTGACACTGAAGACTGGAGTAATGATGCTGAAAATTCAGCTTTGATCACAGGAATAAATTACATTTTAAAATATTCACATAGAGAACAGATGATTTACATTATAATAATAATATTTTTGATCAATTAAATGTAGTCTTGGTGAGCAGAAGAGACCCTAAACTTTAGAAAAGCAGTGTATATAGGCTTTTGTAATATTCTATTATTTATTTTTCATGTACTTTGAATTTGCTGGATTAAATTTATGCAAATTAAATTTGATTAGATTTTATGTTTTTCCTTATTGTTTTTACCAAATATGAAATACATCTTACAATTATTATTTTACTAATACTAAACAATTTTGCACTGTTAATTGCAGTTAAATAGGCAAATAAACTCACAATAAAAAAAAGAATAAAATACTATCTGTATATGCAAATTATATATTTTATCATTATTTTGAAATTGGGGTTCAAAATATGTATTAATATTCATAAAACTTGAGCTTTTAAGATTATTTTGATCGCCTCAGTCGCTTGTTGCTGTGTTTTGAGTGTTAATACTAACATCAGTGATTGAGATCAGTTATGCAATAACTTCCTCTGATATTATTAGTGTATAAACGAGTGAAGAGAAACTGACATGTTTACAGAGGGTGGGTTTACAGGTCAAGAGTGTCCTATCTTAAAGATATACTCCATATATAGCATCATAAACACATGCACATCCCATACTGAGTGTGTGTGTGTGTGTGTGTGTGTGTGTGTGTGTGTGTGTGTGTGCGCGCGCTGTGTGAGCGTGTGTGTGTGCGCGCGCATTCACAGGAATCATTGATGGCGTGTTGAACAGCTCAGCTTCTCATCGAGATGTTTTCCAGAAACTTATTGACTCGTCTGATCCGATTACATAAGATGCGAGATGCTGATGTGATGTTGAAGAGCTTCTTTGAGACATTAAATAACTCCATTAAATGTGTTGTAATCACTTTACTAAGTGCGGGAACGTGTCCTGTTTGAATCGTGGAGTTAGTGAGGCAGAACACAAGCGCAGAGTTATTATCTAACTCGCTGAACAGGGTGATTTCATGATGATCAGCAGATGAGTG
>JARPMJ010005813.1:55000-58894 GCA_033366665.1 Phoxinus dragarum
CCCCGGGTTAGTGACATCACCAACCCTAGAATTTACATAAACCCCGCCCCCGGAACACGATTATAGATTACAGAATATGCTAATCAATGACTAGAAGATAACTACACATAATCTACATAAATTCATCAACTAACCATTCAGAAATGTCCTGTTCTTCTACATGTTGTTCTTCTTCTCGAGTCTCTCCATCATTCTGACTCTGGTTTGAACATAAAATGATAAATAAAAGTGTTTGAAATGTTCAGTGTGTGTGTGTGTGAGAGCAAGCTCTTGTAGCTCCGCCCCCTGTGCCGGGAGCAGCAGCTCATTTGCATTTAAAGGGACAGACACAAAAACGGTGTGTTTTTGCTCACCCTCAGAAAGTGACAATTTTAACATGATATAAAAATATCTGTGGGGTATTTTGAGCTACAACTTCACACACACACACTCTGGGGCCATCAGAGATTTATTTTAAATCTTGTGAAAAGGGCATTATACCCCCGCTTTAAAACAAAATCAAATATCTGCCAGTCGGGTCAGAAAAATAAACTTAATTTAAAGAGAAGATAATTTTTATGACCCGACTGGCAGATATTTGTTCTTTTTTTAAGCATAAACTCACCTAATTTTGATATTTTTATTCAGAAAACAACACTTAATATCTTATGTATTTTGATTTAAGTCAAATGATACCTAATTTATGATGATTACAAACATTTGTGATAGAAAAAATGGCAAATCCATCTTTTAATGTTGTTTATGTGTCTATGTGGTTTTAATATGCTTTAATAAGACAAAACATGTGTAAGTTCATAAGTGGACAGCATTGCTGAGTATTTTCTGCTTAAAACTGCAGTGAACCAAAGACAGTCTCAAAAACACGATCGCTGGTGTCCCAGCTTAGGACCCCAGTAATGCCTGATGTAAAGCTGTTCTCGCGATTCTTAATGCAATCAATCCAACTTTAATTAATGTAATAATCTTTTATTTTTTATCTTTGTTATTTATATAGTTAAAGTATGTTTTGCGACATTGTTAATTTGTAAGCAATAAGGCATTATATATATATATATATATATATATATATATTATGCCTTATTGCTTACAAATTAACAATCACATTAACCTCACATTACAAGCATGTCATAATTAATTAATTCTTAAACAGAATTCTTGTATCATATTTGTAATCGAAGTTTTCTATCAAAAATATGCTACTATGAGCTAACTAAAAAAACACCAAGAACGAGAAATGTTTAATTTCACAATCTAGCTTCGGTTATATACTACTAGTATACATAATTTAAAATACATGAATGGTCGTTACAACGTAGAAAACGTATATAATAAAATGAGGCTAAAAAGGTTAAATCTCAGTGTTGTTTCCTGTGGTTACCATGGTGAGAATGAGGACCAGATGCGTTATTCTGTCTGGCCGCTAGAGTCCGCTGTTTCTCAGACACCGGGTCCCGCTGTTAAAGCGCTTAATCCCCGGGGGGTCCGGTCCGGTGAGTCCGTGACACGGACAGGCACTCGCGCTCAGCACTGCACGGTAACGGTGACGGGCTCCTGCATCTCCCAGCCGTGTCCCACCGAGGCTCCCGGTGACTGAGTTGTTGTCGTCTGTGTTGCGCTTGGAAACGGTCGTGATCGTTACACCGGGATGAATCATGTCTTCGTTTGTGAGCCGGGTTCAGTTTTTAGACGATACCGATCCGTTCAACAGCACCAACTTCCCGGAACCGACCAGACCTCCTCTGTACACCTTCAGAGAAGATATTCCTCTCATCAACCAGATCGCGGGAGTCCACAGACTCCTCAAAGCTCCTCACAAGGTCAGAACACAACACACAGTTCATTACTTCACTGAAATACAGTTTATGAGCTTTATTTCAGCCTCTCTTTATTGCAGGCGCGTCGCAGTACTAATATAAGTTATGTATATGTATATATACACTCAAAAAAATGCTGGGTTGTTTTAATCCATGTTTGGGTCTAATTTGGACAAATCCGTTGGTTGTGATTATTAACCGTTGGGTTTAAAAATGTTAAATTACATTTTTAAACCCAACGGTTTTGTTGGGTTTAATTTGACCCAAACATGACATGAGTTGAAACAACCCAGCATTTTTTAGAGTGTATATATACATATTAAAGTGTCTAATAAACGTATAACCTATTTAAAATGATCTTCATTGTTATTAAACTTGTTCCAGACTGTAACGAGGTCATTTGAACGAGTTTGAAGCGCGACAGGTGCCGGCTCTGAGCCGCTTTTAGAGCCGCTCATTCATTCGCTGACAGAATCACATCAGGTTTGAAAACGGAACTGTTTATTGACATTTTACACACAATATAATATAATATTAAAAATATAAGTTTAAAAATTTTTTGGATCATATTTGAAGTATCAGGGTCATAGTGAGGTGAGAATATATTAGGGCTGGGTATCGATGTTCCAATTCGATTCGATTTCGATTCTCGATTCAATTCCGATTCTAAATTCGATTTTATTCCTGATTCGAATCAATGAATATAGATTTAATACAAATCCTATATTTATTTATTTTTAAACGATGAATATACAGGGAAAACACGAAAATATGCTGTTTGCTGCAGATGCTGATGTTTAAATGACATTCTGATGCTTGTAAATCAATACGATCTTTATAACAGATTGCAGATATTCACATAAAATACATATCAGTATCAACCGTAAGATGATATTTAAATGCTCAGTTTTAGGATCTGTAGTTTTCAAACATAACGCAATGCAACACAATGATGATTGACAGATGAACAAATAAACCTGATGATCATATTTGAAGTGAATTTTATAATAATGATAATGATAATGATGATGATAGTCAAGTAAACCTGCTTCAGTCCAGCTGAAATATTACTAACAATATTAGAGTTATTCCTGCGTTTCCTTGATAAATCAGCTCAGATTTGACACAGAAAGACTCGTGAAGCTCGTGTTGTGTTTGTACAGTTAGACTAAAAGACTCACTTGATAAAATGATTGAATGACTTTGCATGTTTGACAGATCAGATGTGGTTGCAAAATATAGAAACGCATATATTTATATTATATTATTATTATATATTCATATTATATTATTATTTAATATTCTGTTTCAGCCGCATCACACGTTTGTATATTACATTTGGAAATCTGGATTGTAAACACAGATTTTGATGTGTTTTTGTATCTAATCTTTATTAGTTTGGTAGAGATGTTTGATAACTGACATCATGGGCCGGTTTCACAAAGCTATTTTAGCCCGGTCTATAGTGTTAGACAAGTCTAAAATCTGCTCATAGACTAGTCTAACTGTGCGTTCACACCGCGGCCGGCGAGAGCGGCAAAATTCGCTCTCGCCGGCCGCGGTGTGAACGTACAGTAATGCAAGTTAGACTGTTTCACAAAAATAAAGACTGACTTAATTTAGACCAAAGAAATTAGACACCTTCCCCCAGGCTAACTTCGGTCTAAGACTCTGTTACCTTGGCAACCAGCAGTAACAATCAGTTACATCACAAACAGCCGAAAGAAAAGGGAAAATGGCTCATAATTTGTGGTTTGTAGACGACGTGGAGAGCGCCGAGAAGGGAACGGGTGTTTAGGGGCCGCAGTAACCTACTGGAGATATATAATAATGAGGACTTCATCGTCGGTTTCGTTTTTGTATCTTTTCTGTACGTCTTTAACGCTCAACGGTCGGATTAACGCTGTTAACTGTCATAACGATCTTCTTCCAAACATTTCTTCTTGTTACTACATTCTCCGCTAGATTTCCCAAGTAAAATGTCCTTGTAACTGTTCTACTCCTCCAACAAACACACAAACTGCACTGAGCGGCTGAATGCGCTTACTCGATCCGCCATGTTTTTTGTTTTGAAAAGTGT
>JARPMJ010005814.1:0-58886 GCA_033366665.1 Phoxinus dragarum
AGCTGTGCACGAGAGTCCTACATGTCTCTATTCTGTTGTGTCCCATCTAGCTGTTGGACACAATCCTAAACCAGTCTAATTATACAGGTTTTATAGTTTTCAGACAGCCACCAATCCTCTGGGTCAAATGCAGATACGTCACAAGGTTATCAGTGGTCCACCACCATAATCTGGATTTTTGAGAATTATAATTAAGCTTCTTTGAATGCATAGCAATTGAGCATATAATCATGCATTTAATGAATACCATTATAATAAAAAAAAAATCTACACTGCATGCTTGTCTATTATAATGCAGTATGATGAGCCATTCGTACAGGACACATTTTTGCATTCCTTTGGCTCCATTTTTATAATTGTTGGCCTATAAACACATGCACTAGATGGACGTGTGGTGTGGAGCATTTTGTTGTTTTTCTGCTTTGCATACCATGCTTATTGTATTTTTAAGTACTAGGGATGCACCAAAATTTGGGCCGTCGAAAATGGTACTTTAGTTTTTTGGCTGAAAGAGAAAAGATGGAAATATAAGCAGAAAATATTCCGCCCCTCCGTGTTCAGCAATCAGGTTTCAATCTTGCATAGCATTTTTTTTGTTTTTACTTTGCGAGCAGCTCCCCTTTCCCGCTCGGTGTGTGTGCCACGCTCATACTGTATAGCCGTGCTGGGCAACGCTGGTGTCACAAACTTGCCACGGAAGGAAGACGAATGATGCAGGATTCAAATAACATTAAAGTTTACTGGTGAGTGACACAAAGCATGACCACATTCAATAATTGACAAAGGATGAACAGAACAGGGAGTATAAATACACCGATTGAGGAGGCAGCTAAACAGACAGGTGGAGGAAGGTAAACTAATCAGGGAAAACGAGAACAGGTGCAGACAAAACATGACATCATGGTGACAATATTGATATTTAATAATATTTTTAAATAGGGCTGTCCAATTTTTGTGTGTTACTTTAAATAAAAGTGTGGTTATTTTATTGGCTTGTAGTTTTTTAAAAATTCATATTCAGTAAAATGATTGTATTTAATTTTAAAAGTCTAATAATAATAATAATACAATTAATGCTGTAACGATTCCTCGATTAAAGTCGAGTACTCAATTTGAAAAAAATCCTCATTGCCATTTACCCGTGTCGAGTAACCGGCAACATACCGGAAGTGGCGCATTCCACAGACGAGAATCCATGAACCGCATTATTACACCGTTTTCTAAGGCTACGCAATCTATTTATCATGAAATCACTAAGGCTGTGATTCAGTTAAAATAATATATGCACTGTTTTTTTTTTTTCCACAGAGAAGCACAATGCTTTATTTACATGCGTGCAGATTGTGTTAAAAGTACCTCAGCTCCGTTCACAGTAAACGCTGCTCCACACATACTCAGTCTCTGCATGTGCTGTTTGTTTAGGTTTCCAATAATGTGCATTTGGGAACACAAAACCTCTGACGTGTGTTTCATAGTTGCACTGTCATAATTTATATGCGTGTCAGCGTCTCGGGCTTCTCAAACTCCATCTATGCCTGCTGTAAGTTTGTGTGGCTTATAATGTTCATCTGCACGCAGTGTGCGCCACTTCACAAGATTCGTAACAACTAATTTGTAAATCTACGCCAACACAGGAGAATACAAAAAAATATCTTTCTGAAATATATAAACTTTTATTTTGAAATCGTGATGAACAACAATTTGCATATATTTCAGAAATATTTTTTTTCTATTCTCCTGTGTTGGCGTAGATTTACAAATTAGTTGTGTTAGCCGTTTGTTGTAGTCCTTTTCTTTAAAAGCAAATATCTCCCTTTGCTTTGAACTTTGAGCGTTGTAACTTTGCAGATGTTTATGCTCAAACAGCAACATTTCACACTAACTAAAGTTAGAAAAGTGAAATCATACTCAACCACCCCTTTAAACAAGGATTTGATCATGCCTTAGGCGTAGTGTAACTTGGCCATTGGCGCTCTCTGCGGACATTTGTTTTTACGTAATGTACCAAGTTATGTTTATATTCGTTTATTTAATTTATTTTACATGGTGTATTCTAAGTGTTGTTCAATAAAACTCATATGATTACTTTGATACTTTATTTGAACAAATAATTATTGCTTGTTATATATTTAGGTAACACTTTATAAGGTTCATTAGTTAATGTATTAAACAACATAAAAAATAATGAACAATACATTTGTAACTATTTATTACTCTTTGTTAATGTTACATTTTTTGTTCATGTTAGTTCACACACAGTACATTAATGTTATCAAATACAACCTTTGATTTGAATAATGTATTAGTAAATGTTGAAATTAATATTAACTATGATAAATAAATGCTGTAGACGTATTGTTCATATGTTAATTAAGGTAGTTAAAGGAACACTTCACCCATTTGCATTAGACTTTGTATCTTTAGAAACCCAGTCACATTTTCGAATGGTCATGGTTTATTCCCTTATTTTCCCCTGAGATGGGAGAAATAAGGATTTAAGTGTTCCACTTCCTGCTTTTTATGACGCAAAAATCGTCATTTTGCGTCATAAAAAGCAGGAAGTCAAATTTCTTTGAATAAGGGTAAGACTACAAACACTAGCTCATCATTTATCCAGTAGAAGGCGCTAGATCTGCATGTTTTCAACCCGCCCATAGAGGGTGGGATCTCACTCACAGAATGTACATATAGTGTCAGCCATTTTTTTATTTGGAAGCTAAGCTAACAGTTTCTTATTCTGTGGAGAAAGCTGAGTAGTAGGGGTTACCATCCTCTTTTTCCCGGACCTGTCCGGCCGTCGAGATCGTCCAAAATTTCCGGATTCGGCTTTTGCTTTCTGCAGTCGCATTTATTGTTTACATGCACACCTTTTGTTTCAATCTAACTGAATTCATTCCGATTGGTGAATCTGAATGTAGTGTTTACATGAACGCTAAACAAGTGATCGGTTGATGTGCGTTTTAACATTGCTAAGAAAATTCCCGCTCCTCCGTGAGAGATACGAGACCGGTGCATGCGTCTCACAGGCGCCGGCGCCACTCATCAGTAATCACGCCACCGGGCTCGCATCGTTCACCCCGCGGCCGTCAGTCTCGTTCCTGCTCGTCACAGTAAACATAATGAATGGCGACTGTAGAATGCAAAAGCCGCGAATCCTGGACATTTTGGGCGACATCAAAATACTGGGCAGACTCACGGAGACTCACTAGTAGCATAGCCTTGTTGTTTACTGCGATCTCTTACCGGTAGGCGTGGCCTTCTAGGGCAGCGAAGCAAGTGCATTCTGGGAGTTGTTGTCTTTCATCCCCATAAGCCAAAAATACATTTTCTGGTTTTTCTCAGTCTAGAAGGCTCCAAATTCAAAAATAATTTCACATTTCTTCTACATAAATGACCCATTTTAAATACACATTCATCTTTCCAGAGGTGAAGTGTTCCTTTAACTAATTAACCATATTGTAAAGTGTTACCTATTTGTATTTTTAAGTCATTTTAAAGTCAGTTGTTCACTTGGATCTGTTTTTATTACCACACATTTTTTTTATCAGATTACTCGATTAATCGATGGAATAATCAGTAGAATACTCAATTACTAAAATAATCGATAGCTACAGCCCTAAATACAATTATAAAAAATTATATTTAAAACCAGAAACTAGGCTAATAATTATTTAAAAAAAAAGTAATTTTCAGTTTTCTGCCAAGTGCATTCAGAATTTTAGGTTTCTGCCCAGAATTTTTATTTCACTGCATCCCAATTTTTTAGAAGCAGTGTCAAATTAGCTTGAATTTGAAAGATATACAAATTCCATCATTATTGACTTCTACACAGTGACATGCTAGCTACACTCTTAATATTCAAATTTTAAACTTTATGCATTAGGGCTGGGCAATGCCTAAAATTGTTATAGGAACCAGAGGAAGACTATAACGATACTTGATGGTTACTGTGTTTAGTTTTCTGGTGATTGGGAGTGGATGGTATGGATTTGAGGCTGTGATGGTTAGGGTGGTAGAGCCTTTAACAAAATGTGATATCTCAAAATCTTTCCAAATTTGTATCGATATTAGGGGTGGGAATTGTCAAAAAAGATTCGATAGTATTGCGATATTTGGGCCACGATTCAATATTGCAATTCTTAACATATTGCAATACAGCAAGTATTTCAATTCGATTCTGCGATATATTGCGATTCATGTCCCCCATATTATTCAAAGGCATTACAAAAAATGAGGAAAATAAGACTGCTCAACTCACTGAAAATGTCACATTTAATTCTGTGAACATTATCTTCTACACATTAACTGAAGTGCAAAAACTTTGTCCTTGAACTTTCAGGACACAGAAACTTATTACAGGACAGGACGTAATTATTCTCTGAATAGGAGACCTCTCACATGAATGGTGAGCTCCCGGCACATAACTTAAAATTATTTAAATCTAATAGAGTAACATAAAGCAGACATAATAGAGCTGTCGTGAACAACCGGTTGGCAATAGAATCGCCATTGGCTAGTAAATTTGTTTGGGTTACTCGCAAGACTGATACATATATATTAAAGGAGAACTCCGGTCAATTTTAACATTGAGCTCAATTTTTAGTCAATTTGGAGTGCTGTCAATACAGAGAACAACGACAAAAATCGGATAGGTTTAGGTTTATCATAGGTTTAGTTACCTATGATCACGCGCGTGAACTCGACAATCGACTACTTTGGACTTCGACCGAAAACAGGAACTAAATACAGGTCTGTGCGCTGGCTGATATAACATCATTTTTATTCATATCTTTCACATCTACTGCAGTCAGATTAACCGTGTTCACTCTGAAGGAATCACTCTACATGGCTGGGCACTTGTATGACACATCAAGGATGATAAGAGAAATAAAAGCAGGTTTAAAATTAGACCCCCATTCAAGTCAATAGGGTGCAAATTTTAAAAAGAGGATAACACGGTGTAGGCAACACCGATTTTTGTCGTTGTTCTCTGTATTGACAGCACTCCAAATTTACTAAAAATTGAGCTCAATGTTAAAATTGACCGGAGTTCTCCTTTAAGGCTGGACCTTTAAGTTACTACTGTTGCTATGTCCAACAAGCTACATCGCTCTTACGACACACCATGTTCTCACGAAGTGAAAAATACATTGCGGAGCAGAGAGGACACTGACAACGCGCCGACAGACAGGACAGACCAGGTTACTTTTGATATGAAACAAAGTCTCAACTTTCGAATTGGACAATTTTGTCAAGAAATGTAAACAATAAATAGCGTTTTGTGGCTCTTTATTGTGTCTGACAGATCGTTGTAGAGCCCCAGTTAAAGCTGCTCGTGAACCGATCATCTCTTCCTTCTAGTTCATTTATAGCATCAAATAAACATGAATGAACATACGAAGGAATGTTGTTTTAACCGCAGAAAAGACGTCAGTAGCCTACACTCAGTTTTTCAAGTTCAAATCTCCTGACTGCTTTGTCTGACAAAAATGGCGGATTCGGCGAATGGAGTTATTATGTGCAAACAGCTGGAAACTATATTTGTGCAGTGTGCGCTTGTCAGCGTTCATGTAAACACTACATTCAGATTCATTAATCAAAATGAATTCAGAGTGTCATCAACACTCCAAATGTCCCTCAGCAACATGTTTTTGTTGTTGCTCACTTTTTTTTGGTTTGTTTTCTGCAGCAACTCTGAGCACTTTTCATATTCTTTATCCTGGCTGAAGCACTTTTTTCAATCTACAAGTATAATATAATCAACCTATGTTAGCCTATAGCTTAAAGTTAAAGATATTAATAAGAGTTATTAACTTATGTTTATTTGACAGTGATTTCACATTTCTTGTATGAAGGCTAAATTAACAATAATGTATTTGTACCATTTTTGTTTCTAAAATAGTATATAGTTTTATAGGAGGAGGTTTCAGAGACCTGGCAAATAATTTTTTTACAAAAGTTTGTAGGTACAGACTAACTGTGGGCGTTCTTGGTAGTTTTTCCTCAGGCTTTTATATTGGTCATATCGATATCGCAATTATATTGTATCGACCGAAATTAAGAAATATATTGTGATATAAATGTTGGCCATATCGTCCAGCCCTAATATATAGGGCTGGGCGATAAAACGGGGTCGGTATTTATCGACGGTACACCATTGTTGGTAACGATATACAATTTTTTCAATATAGCGTTCAATATATCCATTCCACCACAACTTTGCCCAACATTAAATGGCAAGCGTAATGAAAGCGGAACGAAACCACACTATTATTTTGTGCATCACGGACCGTTTATAGTTTGGACCAATATCAGTGCAGCGCGAGCCGATCTTGATCAAGCGACACTGTTACTACACAGCGCTGAGAGCCAGTAAAGAAAGCGTTTGAATTTTCCACTGAAGTAATAACATCGCTGCGAGATCTAGTGAGAAGCATTCAAATTTCTCTGTTATTAACGGATCAATCAGCGCGCTGACTTGGAAACCAGGAGACACATTGTGCCATGAATGAACTAGTTATAGGCTGTAAGTCCACAGATCTGCAACATTCACCATGGATTTAATGTAACTTAGTAACACTAACTGTAAGGTAACCATGGAAGTTTGGTAGGAATAGTAAAATTATTTCAAGTGTGTCACATCTTTTTCCAGCACTTCAAAAATCAAATATTATCATATTTAAATGTTATTTTTAATGTGATGAACAAAACATTATTTGTTCTAGGGCTGCAACAACGAATCGATAAAAATCGATTTTTAAAAGAGTTGCCAACTAATTTCATTATCGATTCATTGTGTCGCGTTGTTTTGAGTATATAAAAAAATATAATTTGTTGAGCGCGGAGCAGAGCTATGAGGCGCCGGACTGGACAAAAGCGAAGCGAACACCACAAGCCACACGAGAGAGGGCGAGTGTGTCCAAGAGCGTGCGAGAGAGACCGAGTGTGTTTGCACGCGAGTGTGTCTGTGTGCGAGCGACAGTGCACGCAAGAGAGACCGAGTGTGTCAGAGCATTAGTAAATTGGTACATAGTAATATAGAATTACTATATAAGAGGCATGGAAGTTTGATAAATGGACAAATATATATATATATATATAAAAAATTAATTAGCAGACTGAATTGAATCAGAGAGACAGAAGATGTAAACACTTTCTTGCCTGTCCCAAGTACCACTACAAGGGGAATATTTTTTCCACAATTTGCAGCACTGAATTTTTCATTCTTTACTCCAAGGCCACATTTACACATAGCCGGGTATTTAGAGAAACTAATATTGCGCTAGCTAGCGCCATGGCCAATATTGGTTTGAGAGTATTTAATTTAGAGGAGAACTTTGCAGCAGTATTTTATTTCTTATTCTTTTTTTATTTTATATATATATTATTTATTATATTGAATTAAAAATTGTGTTTAAAATAGTGTAAACAAATTGTTAAAAAAAAAGTTTATAGTAAACAACCAGCAGTTTAATGTTTTGCATTTCTTTCCCTTACTGTACATTACATTAATCTTAATATTTAACAATATTCAATATTCTGTCATTTTATATTGTAATATTATATTATAACAATAGTATATCGCCCAGCCCTAGTATGCATTTTATTTAGCAGTGAAGATGTGTGGGGGGAAAAACACAATGGAGTGAAAAGTCTTCTTTCCATCTTTCAAATTACTGCACATTTTAGAACCATTAAATCAAAGTATCACACAGTCACTTTATTTACGGACCTCTACACACGCTGCATTTCCTAAAAGTTGCCCGGGCAATCAAAGTTGAGTATCCCTGGTCTAGTTGATTTCGAGAATGTGTAGTTTTGCACATCCCTAGTCAATTTGGAGCTTGGCTGTCTCCTCTGAGATTTCCAAGACTTTAGTGTTCCCTCTTGTAAATCCTCCTGGAAGAGGAACATTTTGTGGAATCTGTTAGGTGTAACCGCAACTGAGGAAGAAAGCCGTTCTAATGTTTTGCTTCACAGATGACTGTCACCTAAAGGGTAAACAAAACACAAAATGCCTGCACTCTGGTGGGTCTCGTGACTTATCAATACCATCAGTCAAGTGCCATGTGTGTCACTGTGCATTATCTTTCCTGCCAAGTCATTCTAGCCCTTCAGATGTGACAGGTTTCAAGCTCTCTGCCCTCATCTCTACACACTTGCTTCCACTGTGTAAACAACTTATCTGTTAGCTAACAGTTTAGTGACATCATGTCATTTTAAGATGCCTCAATTTGATAACCTGCTGCCCTTCCTTTGACCGACCGCATTTGATGCCTCAGGATTGATCAATAGCTAATGCAATCTAAAACCCTATCCCTCATACTGATTAATGCCAATTGAAATCATAATACCATTATTGTTCTCAATCTGGCTCACCTCCAATCCCAACTGACTCTATATGAAATAATGAGTCTGGAAATGATTAATAGGGTAGAAATGGAAAGTAAAATGTTGACTGGGCTCCGGCAGGCAGGAGAAAATTAGTGTGTGCAGTCAACACGTAGTTAATGAGGCCAGTGCAGCCACAGGTCCAGACGAGTGAAAGGTAGAGAAATGACCAAGGTCCGAGTAATTGTCCCAATCTGTGCCTGAAGACCACTATGGTTAGTGGGTTGAATTTTTATGGACAAGTCACGTTTTCAAGGGATCCCATGTCTTATTAAGGGGAGCCGAGCTCTCCCTAGCTCTCCCGTAGTTGGCACCCTGCCACCCCAATTTTATTATATAAAAAATAAAAATAAAAATTTAGGCGGCAGGCGTGTGTTGCTTAGGCGGCCACCTTAGTTTCAAAGTGCTGCGGGAAACCCTGTGTTACGTTAACATGCCGGACACCTATTCAGCCTGTTGTTCTGTGTGCTATTGCGTAGTTGAATAACTTGACTTTCCAGATTAAATGTCTGGTCTTGTATTTTGTGAAATAAATTTATAAATAAATGCGACTTATAGTCCAGTGCGACTTACATGTTTTTTTCCTCTTCATGACGCATTTTTTGACTGATGCGACTTATACTACGGAGCGACTTATAGTCCGAAAAATACGGTAGTCTCTCTGTTTATCTGGGATAATTCCGGTTCACGTGGCTATGTGGACGCAATAAAAAAAATTCTGTATTATACATTTTTCAAGGTTTGTACCTTGGAACCTATTTCATGGTTTGCGTTCTCGAGCCACCAGGCACTGTTTTGTGCGGGTGAGCGGCCGGATCGCATTGGAGGTTTTCTGTTAGAACGGTGTCGTGTTATTGGCCCCTAAGTTAATAACTAAGGATCATTGTGACTGAAGTGAATGAATTAAAACTAACTTTAGCTTGACAATAACTTTATTCTAGAGCTGCTCTAAAGCCAAAACAATCGCTGTTACTTTAAATCCCTATTATCACTGTAAAGCTGCTTTGAAACAATCTATATTGTTAAAAGCACTATATAAATTAAGGTGACTTGACTGAATGGTATGATTAGATACATTTTGAGAAATTAGAGATTTGAGAGAAATCTCTTGGTTCAGGAGAAGAGATAAAAGCCGCCCACACTGACAATTGATTGGTTGGGTCCTTACATGCGCTTTTTGAGGCACACACACACACTAGCACACACACACAAGGTCTCTCGTTCCCTCTCTCTGCCATGCGCACGCTACGCATGCACGCTCTTGCTCGCTCTAGATTCCGGGAGATTTTAACTAATTTGCGGGCATCAGGGAGCCGCTATCAATATGCGATAGACTCCCGGAACTTCCGGGAGACTTGGGATGTCTGTTATATACATGCTAAAATGTGTGACAACTACCTTTAGAAGATGAGACGTGTTTCACTGAAGTGCAAATTCTATGTTCTGGCAGGGAACAAATTACAATTACACCAATTACAAGTTGATCTTGCATAGTAACATATTTGCATGTAAAGTGAAGTAATCCTACTAGATACATTTATAAATTGTATATGCATTAAATAGATGCAGTGCACATAATATTTTCATTTGTTACACCAAATCAGTGATCTTATGACTTGGGTACATGAGCTGAATCATTGAGTCATGAGTGCTATTGCCTAACTCATCTCTTCCACCTTTCACATCTCTGTCCACTCACTGCTTGTGCTGGTGAGTGACAAGTCCTTCACTGACCATGGTTAAGTCTTCTTGCCATTAAAAAGGCTAACCAAGTTTACCTCCTGTCAGAATTGATTAACCCACAACTCTACTGTTCTTTCTGTTTATGTGGCTCAAGGGACAGTGATTTAAACTTAAGATGACATCTCTAACACACATTTTGAATCAAAGTAAACCAATCTATTTTACTGTATGCTAACAGTTAGGCTACGATTGGTCTTGGTTTTGAAAAGGAAAAGTCTTGTGATTATGGAATGTGATTTTTTTTAATATATATATATAAAAAAGATATACAATTATACATCAACAACACCTATCCAGTGTTCAACAACTTAGCTTACTCAGTTCTAATGAAGTAACAATTACTCCAGTTGGTATACAAGTATCAATAAAATGAAGCTATGGGAAAGTCTGTCATAAAAAAAAATCATATGACCTCTTAAAGGACACTTAAGCCATTCTGACTAAAGCTAGTTTTGCAGTCAGACACAACGTGGCCAGGTCTGACCTGAGACAACAAGATACATAAATGTGGCTGTCTGGAACACTCTCCTTTGTGTTTTCCTCCTGCATGCTGACCACATGCAAATTTCAGTGGGGATTGTCAAATAATCCTACTTCAGAGGCGTCAAAACTGCCGAGTCATCTAGGAATACCAAATACTAAGGATTTGGAGAGCTCAGACACATTTTTATACGTTAGAAAAAAGCAGTGCTTTTTTCAGCCATCCCAGTTTGACGTGTAAATCTGGATTTTATACTTCTTTCCAGCATAGCCGCCCACTCAAGAAGAGGCTCTGAGCTCCAAGCACTTGAGAGGTTGAAGTAACAGTGAAAAGTCTGTTTAGAGACAGTCACAGTTAAGAAGTCATCTTATTATTTGCCTCGCACTGCCTATGTGATACTGTAAACAAGGTGTAAAGGGTAGGGCAAGGTTAATGCAAAAACCTGCAATGCCACGGTAGATGAGTCATAGCTCATTTAGATTAAAACAGGTGGTCAAATGTCAGTGAGTTGAAGAGGGTCTAACATTCTGGAATAACATTGCCTCTCTCCACCCCATGAATAAATAAATATATAAAAATGAATTCAGTTTCAATATGTTAATTTTAGTTGCCTGAAAAAGGACAAGCTGTTTTGATGTCTTGAGGACATAAGCAAGTTTTAAAAGTTAGGAATAATGGATGGTTGGACCAAACAACAGCACAAACTAATAATTCCTCCTAGTAAGTTTAATCACTTTGGCACCATTCCTTTAAATGGAAATGCTAATGCACAGCATAAATCTCTCCTTGAAGTTAGCGGAACCAAAGCCTTTGAGTGAGAGAGAGAGTGAGAGAGGGAGAGCGAGACAGAGAGAGAGAGAGATTTCTCAAGTTCTTCTTGCAGTCGAAGACTGAGCAACTTTCTGCTCTCAAGTTTATTCTCTACACTGGCAAGTGCTTCATCAGATTTGTCGTGTTGCCGGTCTTGGCAGCAATCATCTTGACGCAAATATTGCATTGCACGCTGTTGGCATCGAGTCTGGTAAAACGTCGCTACACTTTTGATCTTTTCAACATATTTTCCATGCGAGCCATGTCTCTTTGGGCAACCGCGTGTTTTTCCGCCACAGCAAATCATGCTGCATGCTTATTGGCTCACTGACGTTGACGAGATTAACCCCTTAGGTATTGAAATGTAGTACCGAAAAACAAGACGTTTCAATACTCAATAATAGTATCGAGGCAATTCGGTCGGTCCCTAAAAAGTATCGAACTCGATACCTGGCCCTAGTCCCATTAGACCTTATGGGGAGGGTGGGGTTTATGACCTATACTAGGACCGACTACCTGGTGGTGATCCAGACATTTTGGCTTCACTTTTAAGGCCTTGTGCGGCACACTTGTTATAACCTAGTTTCTGTATTTCTAAAGGCATAGGTAACTCAAAACTTAAAATTGAGTAAGCATTTACTTGCCCTCATGCCATAGGGCTTTGATGATACAAATATATATATATATATATAAAATCACTCTACTTTTTCCAACAATATTGTATTGATTCTTAAGGTCCTATTAGCAATGACCGTTCATATTATGTCCTAGTGACTATTTACACTTAGCCACATCATGCGTTTTCTCTGATCAAATAGCTATAATGAAAAGACTAAGTTTGAATGCGAGAGAGAGAGAGAGAGATAAAGATAGAGAGAGAGAGAGAGAGAGAGAGAGAGATAAAGATAGAGAATTTTGAATTTTGAAAGACGACTTTATTCCAATTTTTCCTACAAATCAACATTTACCATTTTACATTTACCTTTTATACCACAACTAAAAAATAAAACAAACCAAAAACTTTTTTTACATTAGCAGAAAAGAAAAAAGTAGTTTTCCATCAATAACAGAGCACAGAGCCTCATTCTTACACCATTTCAGAGTGAGAGAGAGAGAGAGAGAGAGAGAGAGAGAGAGAGAGAGAGAGAGAGACTGTTGCTCACTACACTTTTGCAGAAGTGCTGAAAGTGGGTTCATTTTCTTGCTTTAAGCACTGCATTTGGAGCTATAATTCTAACTTTGGCCTGAGCTAGCTGAAAATGGCTCGCTTGAGGGAGGAGTCTTCTCTCTTTTTTAGGATCTCACAGGCCTTTAGCTTTCAGACCTTAACCTGCCATATTTCTTATCTGCCACAGACCTCATTATCATGACCTTGCCATGAGATATAGGCTGTGGTCTTCACATCTTTAACGTGGTTTTCAATCTGTTCCAGGCCATTTCACAGCTGTATTTCTATATGCCTTCTCTCCCACCGATTTCCATGCACACCAACAGCAATGCTATACGAATTCATTTTTCTTAGTGTTGAGTTGTATTGAGCAACCTTTAGTTTGGAATATTTATATAAAATAAAGGTTATAGCCAAACCGATTGACTGTAAAAAAAAAAAGATGAACGACGCCCCTTCACTCTCAATTGGCTCCACTGTTTTAACATTACCTCAAAAATGTCAGTTGACTTTTTTTACATATTTTGAGTCTGTAAAAAAGCATCAATGCTAAAGTTTTCTATGTATACTAATCATTTTACAACATGTATTCTTTACTTCAATAAGGTCGTTGTTTCTGTCTTAACTTAATGCATAGTTTAACAATGAAACTGAATGAAAAGTTTATTGAAATGGATTACTAACACACAGTTACCTCTGATAACAGATCACTCTAAATTGTAATTCAGACATGCATTTTCTATAAAGCTGCTTTGAAACGATATGCATTGCGAAAAATGCTATAGGTACTAGGGGGCGGGATATATGCCTGGCGCTCAGCACACATAAAGCTTGCCGCAAAGCACTGGCAAAAGTAGCCTAATGATTATGAATGTGTCGGGGAGGGGAAATAGCAAGGAGACATTTGAATTGTTTATTAATAAACTAGTGTTTTCTGAGTCTGTGTTGGCTGCAAAGATGAAGATGACGATGCGGACTCGTCATTCCTGGAGTATAGTGAACGTGTGCGCACATAGAGAGAAATGGACCTTTTATTGTTTGTTTCAAATTGGTTCGTTTAAAAGTTTACATATTCCGGTTCTTTTGTGACGTGCTCCAGTTCTTCTTTCAGTCGAAGACTGAGCAACTTTCTGCTCTCAAGTTTATTCTGTACACTGGCAAGTGCTTCATCAGATTTGTCGTGTTGCCGGTCTTGGCAGCAATCATCTTGACGCAAATATTGCATTGCGCGCTGTTGGCATCGAGTCTGGTAAAACGTAGCTACACTTTTGATCTTTTCAACATATTTTCCATCTATGGGGGTTGGGATCCTTACACACACACTACAGTCTCACGTGCGAGCCAAGTCTCTTTGGGCAATCGCGTAAACTAGTGTTTTTCCACCACAGCAAATCATGCTGCATGCTTATTGGCACACTGACGTTGACGAGATTAACCCCTTAGGTATCGACATTTTGTACCCGAAAAACAAGACGTTTCAATACTCAATAGTATCGAGGCAATTCGGTCGGTCCCTAAAAAGTATCGAACTCTGGCCCTAGTACCTGGCCATAGTCCAATTAGACTTCATGGGGAGGGTGGGGTTTATTTTTTTTTATTTTTATTTTTTTTATTTTTTTTATTTTTTTATTTTTTTATTTTTTTTATTTTTTTTATTGCAAATTAAAACATTGTAGCTTATACAAGGTAAAATATCAATGTCATATATACACATACAGAGGAGAGAGGAACATACAGGACACCAGAAATAAACAAATAAATAGACAAAAAAAAAAAAAAAAAAAAAAAAAAAACATCAATATAGTGATGTATGCAGGTACATTGGTAAGTTTAAGCAATGAGGTATTTTAGTGATAGAGATAGAGACAATTTAAGAAAATCATAATTGTGAGTTGTAGTAAAAGTAGTATTCATACTATTAATAAAAATAACTAGAACAAAAATAATAATAGTAGTAGCAATAGTAGTGGTGGCACTAATATTCATGATGATAATAGTAGTGGTAGTAGTTGTGGTAGTTGTGGCAGTACTGTAATTATAATACTAACACCATATTTTAGGACATTATTCTCTAGGCCTGGGGGCCACTCCACCACTGCCAGTGAGCACAACCAACAAACCCCCCAAACAAAGACACCTCCCTCAGATTCACTGATCCAGAGGGTGGGGTTTATGACCTATACTAGGGACCGACTACCTGGTGGCGATCAAGACGTTTTGGCTTCACTTTTAATGCCTTGTGCGGCGCGCTTGTTATAACCTAGTTTCTGTATTTCTAAAGGCATAGGTAACTCACAACTTTAAATTATGTTAGCATTTACTTGCCCTATAGGGCTTTGTTGATTGATACAATTATATATATATAAAAATAATCACTCTACTTTTTCCAACAATATTGTATTGATTCTTAAGGTCCTATTAGCAATGACCATTCATATTATGTCCTAGTGACTATTTACACTTAGCCACATCATGTGTTTTTCTCTGATCAAATAGCTATAGTGAAAAGACTAGGTTTGAATGCGATCTGAAACGCTTTCAAGACGCTTTCACTTTATGAGGTGATTTGAGACATATTCCATATGCAACTGGACAAATGTAAATGCAAATTCGCCACAGCAGACTAAAAGGTAAAAAATAAATGTGTGAGCGCGCATGATTTCACAGCACTACTTGCAACAAACATCTCCACAGATATGGCCCACCAGAGATGAGCAGAACTTCTGAAAATGAAACTCAATGTTCTGCATTGCATCCTGAAGCTCAAAACACAGGCATCTTTATTAACAGTGGAACAATCATCTGTTAAGGCCCCTCCTATTACAGTCTTTGATCTTTGATCAGCTGATGATAAATAAAATTCAGCACATCTGTTGCTTTAAGTGACTTGAACTCTGTTGAGTCTGAATAGCGCTGGATTGGATTTGTATTCAATTTATAGAGACATTTATTTCACCATGTAATGATAAATACTGAAGACGTGCGTCTAAATAAGAGCAAACATTAAAAGCAGAGATGCTTCCACGAGACACAGGACTAAAAATCAACAAGGCCTGGTGAGCTCTAAAAATGACCTTTGAAAACCACTGTAGTAGTCTATAGATCGCTGCATTTAAAAAAAAAATTTTTTTACACTTTCCTATCAAATTAAAGCCAAAAGACTAGAAATTATTAAATTAATTTATATTTTGTCAAACATGGGTGATATCATACAAGGGCTGATAGTATGTCAAACATTGGATATCGTGTCTAATTCACAATTAAACTCAATTAACTTGCAAACATTAATGAGATTGAAATGCTACAGCATAACATTTTCCTTATGTTCCTCATACAGACCTTTGATATGTCATCAGGATACATGAAATATGCTGCACAGCAGAAAGAAAATCGTGGAAATGACATCCATTTATCCATTTTCCAAACCACTTATCCTATGTAGGGTTATAAACGGATGGCCAGTTGGGAACAGCATGATGATGATTAAATATTGACATTTCTTATTTTGGGGTAAATATTCCTTTAACATTAGCCTATAATGAAAACAACAACAATTTTGATGAGCAACGTGTAATTGCAGGACCTACAGTACATGTTAAAGTGTTTTCATATATTTCCAAGGCGCTTCATGTTTGCGCACTAGAGACTCGTATCTCTCTCTCTCTCTAAATAAATAAATAAATATTCAAACATCTTCCATCCATTCCTGCTTGGAAAGCAAGCTCGCTTGCATTAGGAACCGGCTGCATACGCGCTTTACTGTTGGGCGCATTAATAGAGTAACTCCATAAGAACCATAATAGGCTTTGTTGACTGAAACGATTTGTCACGATATGAAAACCAGCAGACAGAACAAACTACACAATACGCACGCGCAACCCAAGTGTTATCTCTTACAAACTGCGATCTGACCGATCGAATTTCCAACACAAAGATGTAGTTTTTTAAACAGTGAATTAATTCATAGTCATATTACAATTTAAGTTCAGAATATGACGACAATATCACATTTCTACCCGATAACACATTGGAATTTTTAATGGAAAAACAAAATCATAAAATGAAGTACAAGGTCAAACACTTTCATTCAAGGTTATACGTTGTTACAAGAGTAATCCACATTTTTTTCACATTTCCAATTAGATTAATGTCCACTAAACGCACAACTCAGTAACACGTTCACTTTTACCTCAGTAAAACAAAAGCTGCATGTCGCATCATTAGCTAGTACAACAGTGTGAATAAAATGCCGATCGATAGAGTGACTGAAATTCATCTTTAAAAAAACCGCATCTTATATTTGAGTGCTATCCTCTCAAAGTAACATTCGTCAGTGTTGCCGGTGATAAGCTCTTGCTCTTGGTCAGGTTCACGTCAGTGTCGGTCTGCGGTGGCGAGAGGAGGACCTGTTTAAAACCTTCAAACAAATGACGTGTTCCTCTCAAAACCACTTACTCGTGAATAAAACACTGCGGGATTTACAAAGACGTGCCTTTAACGACGGTTTCCGATCTTCAAATCCATATGGCACGCGTTTTTACGCACCATTCACTCTTAAAAATATGAAATGCAGCTCACCAGAGATGAATCCTTTTTTTCCTCCGACGGACTTCAGACACTTTCTGAGCTCTGGCAGTTGATTTCCACCTCTGTCTTTCCACTTATTTTCCAGAAAATTCTTTCATGTCCAATGGGTGATTTTTTTAAGTATTTGCATCAGATGCTGAAAAAATGGTAGTGGAGGAGCGCTGGTAACGTTGGTAAGCCTGCCCTCCTCAAACGAACCTTCCCGCCCCCTCCTTCTCTCACGCACAGATTGGTTCTGGATGGCGACAAATTTCCCGCTCGGAGGGGGGGTATAAATACATCGCCGTGGATCGTTACGAAGCAGTTAGATGAAGGCTACAGTGACCCATTGGCAGTGCGCCGCCAAAAAAATTTAAGTAATAGTTCAGCCAAAATTCTGTTACTATTTCACAATACTCATGTTGTACCAAATCTGAATTTTCGTTGGATTTTTATTTTTATTATTTTTATTTTAAAAAAAAAAGTATTATTATTTTTGGTTTATTATTATGTTCAGTTTAAATTTCCTCAGAGCTTTGTATAATTAAGACACATCCTATTACAAATTGTATGGACTACTTTTGTCATGCTTTTAGTTATAGGAATTTATTGCACACATGTTTTCACCCCTATAATTGCAAGATAAGTCAATATTCATATTTCTGTTTTGTTTCCTGGAAGTAAAATGTTTTATATAAATATTGTATTAATTAGTCACAACAATTTTAGACTTTTACACAAATATCTACTAATAGACAATTATGTAAACATGCAAAACAGTCCATGCATATATACCATAATGGAGCTGATAGAGATGAGCTAAAGCCACACAAAAAAAAAAATCTTTAAATGTGGGATCAGTAGTTTTTGAAAAACACTTTTAAAAACTGTGTTGGACTGAGTACCAAAACACACTTGTAACCAATCAGCAGTAAGGGGCGTGTCTACTAATGATAGGGAGGAGAGAGTGCTCAGTGCTCACAGCACCAGACATTAGCCAAACGACTACAGAAAGAGAGAGATGGTAGATAAAAAACAAAAGAGGAAAATGTCTGCAGAACTTAAAATTAAAAAGAAGGCTTAGGATCATGCAAGAGGTAGAACTCATGTTAATAGCTTACCAGTGTTGGAGAGAACTCAAGGAGCGGAAAGGTGTATCATCGGACGCCGAGGTTGCTTTATTTCTTTTCGATAGGTGAGGAAAATTGTTTAGCTTTGTTTTACAGAACTAATATATGCTGGCCATTGCTTGAATATGCATGTGCGTCATCTTTGCTTTTTTTTTTTCATTTGCAATCTTATTGTCTTTCGCTTCAGCTATGAAAAAGACACATTCGTTTCCACACCATATAGAGCATGGAGCGTCTAAACCTCCTTCACTGTCTGTTTCAAGCGTCGGTTCCCAAAGTGTGTCGAAAAGTAAGATAACATACTCCTAATTTAGTCTAGGTTTGCTTCCTTTGGTTCCTCATTTAGTGATTGATGTAACCCCCTAGTCTTGTTATAGTTGTAAAATATTAATTACTATGACTGTCATGCTAGTGCTATCGAGTGTATCATGATAACTTTGTGTTTTTGGGATGGGTGTTGAGCGACGTCTTTCACGTCTAATGTCGGACTAGTAACAGAATCATGGGGATTGGTCAATTAAGCAATTTTTTTTGAAGACCCCCCCGGTGCGCATCCAGGTAAAGGTGCACCGTCCTGGGCGTGCTTATGGTAAATGACACACTGGAGGAAATTCCTCCTAAAAAAATGGACTGTGTCCAAAATATTGTGATGCGTTGGGAAGCTCCGTGCACTCAGACCTCCCCTGGCCAGCCCAGGGAGGGTGGCCCGTCCTGTGCCAGATTCAGATTTGTCCGCCAATGCTGGAGCTCCTTCTGGACCGAAGTCAGTGACCGAAGACAGTGAAGCCACCGCACCGCCATATTGGTATTCCCAAGTGAGCTCATGCGTTCTATTGAATCAATAGGATTTTTTTATGATTTGACAGAGAAAACATTGCCTAACAAGACACCGTTTTTAAATCTAAAGTCTCCCTGTACATTCTTACAACGCAAACATCCTAAGCATTTAAATGGGTATTTGTTTATAGTAAGACATTTTTCCTGCTTATTGAAAATTGCTTTTAAAAGCTGGGGAGAGGAGTTTGCAGACTGTCTGTCTAGGCTAACAGCAGGTGGCAGTATAATGAAGTGTTTTATTTTGTGATTTGCCGTTTGAAATGAAAATAAGAAGCTTACCTCCTCGTTAAAATACACGTTTAAAATATAATATTTAATTTTGTGTCCAGTGTTCATTATTAACTTATGGGACTTCCGTGTAGCTTAAGATCAGTGGTATAGCTAGTTAAAACCCCAATTTATTTGCAAAAGGAACAAATAAGTCGTCGTAACAACAAATTATTTAGATCAGTGGACAGGGCGAGAGATCCCCAGACGCGCACGCGCACTCTCACCGTTCTCCCAACAACACGGACGCTGTATGCTCTCTCTCTCACTCGCGCATATCAATATACGATAGTAAAAGGTCGGAAGACCGATTGTGTTTTATAGATCAGTAGTTAGTTCAAATAAAGTGTTTGATTAGTTAGCAAGTACATGTTCAGGAAAGGCATAATACAAATTGTATGGGTTAATGTACGTAAATGTAAACGGACTCTGCACAAAGCTCTTTTGAAGCTGTCAAATGGTGTTGCTATTGGACACTTAATTGTGATTATTGCTGCTCTGAGGTTTCTTATAGGCTACTGTTAAATCGTTGTTGTTTTTAAGAAGCATTCCTCTTGCATCAGAGAAAACAACATGGGAATAGTGACAATTGTGCATATCAATGACTAGTTATAGGGCTTGTATTACAACCTGTGGGCAATTTTCTACATCCTTTTGTGAATGTCGTTTTACACTTGTATGCTGCACAGCGGGTCATTTTAAAAGTGCCGTCGGAGCTACCAATCTCTGTATAATGGCCATTGGAACCCTCTGCTGGTAGGGAATCGTAAGATGGCCGCTTGAACACTTTTATTTGCTCCCGTCACGTCCTAGAGCCGAACTTCGCCCTGCACCCCCCCCTGCTTTGAAAGCACAATTCCCGGTTACGGCCTTGATCTAGAGGCCTCCTGCCCCTGCTCCTGCCCCTGCCCCTGGCGGATTGTTCCTCACGCGCCCTATGAGTGGCCGTGCCATCTCAAGCCCAGTCCCGAGTGGAGCGAGAACCATAGCCTGTGCATCGCGCTTCGCCGTCCGGAGCCTCTCAGTTGATCCCGAGGTAAAACATACGCTTGTCAAACGGTAGGTCTGGGGGTAAACGGTGAAGCGACTCCGGGGGCTTGAGACACCCCTGGAGAAAAAGCGGTGGAGAAAGGTCCTCCTCCGAAAACAAAAACGGACAGTGAGCGACCTCTGTCCTAAAATTGACCTTGGGGTTTTGTCGAGGAGGGGGACAAACGCTCCGCTCGGATAAGGTGAGAGGGGAGAAGAGGCTCCATCTCTTTGCCTCAGCTACTGCACCCCAGGCTACTGATTTTACTTCTCCTTTCTCTTTTTTGTTCATGAATCTTAGGAGGCTTGACTGGTCAATATTTATATCCCTTGCAGCTGCTCTTATAGACTTCTTTCCTTCCTTGACCTCAGCGGCTGCACTCTCCATCTCCTTAGAGGGGTGTTTTGGCCCAGGATATCTTCTGGTGTATTGCCTTGGCATGATGGCTTTCCTACAATGTTTATGACATTAAAAATAAAACATATGTAATGTAATATTACATTAAAATGTGTTTAAGACTAAACTTAACTTTTGTCTCTCTTTACCCCACAGCATTTGTCTCACTTTACCCCACCACCACGTTTTAGAAAAAATAATCTTTCTTAGCTATTCAGGCTAATCTTCAGCTAGCATCATCACATGGTTTTATATGTTGGTAGTTCATCAACATGTATGATATAAGTTTTTCTACCTGAATCAATTTGCTTTGGCACAACAGTTGATTAAGTTGACAGCAAGAAAATGTACTTTTACGTGCAACAAATTTTTTTGGGTGAAAAAAAACATGCTTATCACAGCACCATGAGGTCCACTCCTTCATGGCCAAGGGGAAATGGGAAGGGCTTGAAAACAATGTTCACATTACCACAAATGTGTTCCGTTGCCTAGATACAGGGGGTGTCTCACATTACCCAATGTCTCACTTGACTTTACCCCACTCTCCCCTATATATGAACAAAGGTATGCAGCTAGTTACTGGATATGAAAGCTTTAGCGCAATTTCTGCCGGGAAGACTCAATTGTTACGTCACTTATTACCTTCTCATCTATCCAATCACGTTCTAATACTCAAAGTATAAAAGATCCATTCTTACACTCGTCTGAGTTCGCAGATGCTGACGCTTCCACTTAGTTGCTCACGTTCAGCTGCCGACCGAATATGTCTCAGGACTCGCACATAATTTGCGATTATTCTGATTCTGACGATGAAATCGTCCCGCCATCTCCTATTACCGCTCGCCGAAGTTTGCGCATTCAGTGTCGTACTTCTCCATGAGCGCAGTGGTCCTCTGAAAGTATGGTCAAAGTTCTTGAAAACACCGTCATACCAATTAGCCAAGGTCTTTCAAGAGAGGATCTACTTCTTCTTGCCCATAACACTCTGGGTAATCCACCTGTTTCCATCTCTTCGACTCAGAAAGCATCGATAGCTCAGACAAAACAAACCGGTAGGAAAAGAACTGCTAAATATTCTTCACCTATTCCTGCAAAAAGAACATCGCAGCCTGCCTGGGTACCATCTTCACCACAGACCAACGATTCCACTGACATGAATTTTCAGCTCATCTCTGCTGTTCAAAGCCTCTCTCAAACAGTAAAAGGCCTTCAATCCAAAATGACTAATTTTGAACATACCTTCGCCAATTCTCACTCCAGTGCAGATCCGGCCATAAACTCTTCAGTTATTCCACAGTTTCGTCCTCCTCCTTTTGGATTAAGCAACCCCCGAGCGTGCCTTCGACTTCAGCTTCCCTGCCAGCTTCTCTACTCACTATTCAGACGCCATTTCAAGATGTCTCCGCTCCACCGGCTCTTAAAATTTCAACCTTTCCACAGCAGCTCCAGCACAAGCATTTGGTAGGCGTTTTGTCTCACCAGCCGCTGCAACAGTGTCTAACTCTCGAAGAGCTAATATTATTCAAGGTAAAGACATTAACCATGCTACTTTAATGCTTCCTTCGCCTGCTGCCGACAGGAAAATGGTTGACTTTGGTGACGTGGCAGTACTCCTAAAAACTTCCGACCCCCGTTTACAACGTAATCTTTCATTTGGCGAATTTGTAATTGCTTTCAGTATTTACAGAGACATTTTGTGCCAAGTTTACCCTGACAGGAGGGAAGAGCTAGATCTTTATCTAACTATGATGGCAGACTTCAACCAAAGATACGGGGGCACTTTATTTTATGAATGCCACAAGTCGTTTTCTGCTAAATCTAACTCCTACATCATATTTTATAATTCAAGGCTAGACTGGTTAGTTACTGACACCGAACTGCTCGTCCGTCATTTCGGAGGCCAAAAAAGCTTGGCTTGTGCTATTTGTAGTGCTCACGGTCACAAGGCTCCATTTTTTCCTAAAGCTTTCGCTAGCAATGATCCAGCCGCTGTCCACGGTACTGAAAATGTAAGACTTTCTTCAAACAGCAGAGGTCGCCCTGTTGCTGAATACAATAGCGTACCTCTATGTCAGGGGTGCCCCAATCCTGCTCCTGGCGATCGACTGTCCTGCACAGTTCATCTACAACCCTAATCAAACACACCTGCCTTTAATTTTCAAGTGATCCTGACGTGCTCTGAAGACCTTAATTGGTTTGCTTCAGGTGTGTTTGATTAGGGTTGGAGATGAACTGTGCAGGACAGTCGATCGCCAGGAGCAGGATTGGGCACCCCTGCTCTATGTATTCATTTTAATAAGGCCATTTGTTCTTATCCTAATTCTAAATTTGCTCACATTTGTAGTTCTTGCAAGGATCCACACCCCAAATCTGTCAGTCCACGCCGGTACAAACCTGCACCCCGAGGGAAAGCACCAATTTGGAAAAAATTCTGAATAAACACCCATCTACTCCTAACAATATCCCTAATCTTTCAAGCTACCTGTCTTCTCACCCTAATCCATTATTTGTTGATTATTTAATCACTGGTCTGTGGTGATTTTGGGTTTTTGGGTGGGTATCCTTTCATATCTTTCTGCCTCTTTTGTAGCCAAAAATGTGCAATCTGCCAGGAACGAACCCGATGTGGTTTCAGCTCTTCTAGAGAAAGAGGTTAATAAAGGATACGTTATTGGCCCTTTCACTTCCCCTCCTTTTTCTCCTTTTCGGATTAATTCCATCGGCATCGCAACTCGCAAATATTCTGGTAAAAAATGTATGTGACTTCTCCACATTCATCCAACATAGCAAGCTAGCAAGTAAGCTAGCTTACGCAACATGAGAGTACTCTCGTAAGAGAACGTCTCGGTTACAAACGTAACCTCGGTTCTCTCTAGAAGAGGGAACGAGTGTTGCGTAACCCTGCCGTGCTTGTGCTGCGATCTGGTTTCGCTTCAGTCGATGAAAAACCAAAGTGCATCCATTGGGATCTGGCTTATAACCAAGATTGCTCGATTGGATCGATTGCTCCTGTCTGCCTCGCTGTGACTGCTGCTGCTGCTGTGAGTTTGTTTGCTGCGTCTAAGCCTCGTATTAGCTTCGTGTTTCTTTCTATTTTGAACCATCATTTATTATAGATTCTAGTTTTTTATACTACTAAATACAGCTTACTCAACATCTCAGATTAACCTGACATTGCTAGCTTCCGTTATTGTAAGCACAACACGCTAACTCGCTAGCCTTTCAACGCACCACCCGTGCGCTCAGTTATTTATTTTTCTCTCGCGCGCCCGCACCTTTGAGTTCATAAAAGCCCAGGTGAGTAAGAATCAGTCAACAAACACGGTGAGTAATGTCTTCTCCTGTTATTGTCACCTGCACTTCATGTCACATGTTTACCATAGCCTTCTCTGTCGGCAATATAGGATTTATATGTGATAAATGCAAGGAGACAGTCAGGCTGACTGAGAAGATTTCAGAACTAGAGACACGCATCCAAACTTTAATCGAGAATAGTAAGAAGAGTGCTAGAGCTTTAGATACTATTTTGGATGCGCCTAGCCTAGTTAATTCTTTACATGAGTCGGTTCCGGCTGAAGTAGAGCCCGTGCAGCAGGGCAGATGGGTGACAGTGAGAGATCGCTCTAGTCGCGGATCAAAAAACCACTTTTCCGTTCCGATAACAAATCGATTTGCCCCGCTCAGTGAAACACCCACTGAGAATTATTCTGATTGTGCCCTAGTTATTGGCAATTCTATTACACGGAACGTGAAAATAGAGACACCAGCCACCATAGTCACATGTTTGCCGGGAGCCAGAGCGCCTGACATCAAAGCAAATTTGAAAGTGCTGGCTAATGCTAAACGTAAATTCTCTAAGATTATTATTCACGTCGGCACTAATGATGTTCGACTCCGCCAGTCGGAGATCACCAAAATTAATATTAAAGAGGTGTGTGAACTTGCAAGTACGATGTCAAGCACTGTAATTTGCTCTGGCCCCCTTCCTGTTCGCCGGAGGTGATGAGATAGTTAGTAGATTGTGTTCACTCAATGGCTGGCTGTCTGGGTGGTGTCCACGAAATAATATAGAATTCATAGACAATTGGAAAAGTTTTTGGGGCAAACCTGACCTGTTGAAAAGAGATGGTATTCATCCCTCCTGGGATGGTGCTGCTCTTCTCTCTAGTAATTTGGCTCATAGTCTTAGAGATAAAACATGACAATCTGGGCCTCAGGTCAGGAAGCAGACAGACTGGCTTAACCGACCGTCTGCTAGCGGCCTCAGGTCACCAAGGTCAGATAAATCCCATCACATAGAGCCTCTTTCACCTAGATATCATCATATAGAGACTGTGTCTGTTCCCCGAACTTGGAAATCCAAAAAACTTTCAAACCCATCTAAGGTTAAAAATGTAATTGATGTTCAACAAATAAAAAACAGATATAATACAAATGAGCAAATGATAAAGCTTGGGTTGCTGAATATTCGATCTCTTACTTCAAAAGCGCTAATAGTTAATGATATGATTACAGATTATAACCTAGATGTGCTGTGTTTGACAAAAACCTGGCTAAAACCAAACGATTACATTGCTTTAAATGAGTCAACCCCACAAGATTACGGTTATAAACATGAACCTCGTCTGAAACGCAAAGGAGGAGGTGTTGCTGTAATTTATAGTAATATTTTCAAAACCACTAAGAAATCTAGTTGTAAATATAATTATTTTGAAGTGTTGGTGCTTAATGTAAAAATATATAGTGTAAACGATAAATCACGTTTGAAAATTCTGCTGGCTACTGTATACAGGCCACCAGGGTACCATACAGACTTTATCAAAGAATTTGCTGACTTTCTATCTGAATTAATATTGGCTGCAGATAAAGTACTAATTGTTGGTGATTTTAATATACACAATGATAATGAAAAAGATGCATTGGGATTGGCATTTAAAGACATTGTAAACTCAATTGGAGTTAGACAACACGTGTCAGGACCTACTCATTGCCGTAATCATACTCTAGATCTAATACTATCACATGGAACAGATGTTGATGCTGTTGAAATACTGCAGCAGAGCGATGACATCTCAGATCATTATCTAGTCTCGTGTAAATTACATTTAGCCAAGGCTGCAAAGCCGACTCCGTGTTATAAATATGTTAGACCGATCACTTCTGCCACTAAAGATTGCTTTATCAATAATCTTCCTAATCAGTTTTCATAATCTCAGCATCCCGGATAGCTTAGAAGAACTTGATATTGCAACAGAAACTTTTAACTCTCTCTTTTCCAGCACTTTAGACACAGTTGCTCCGCTGCGCTTAAAGAAGATTAAAGAACATAGTCCAACGCCGTGGCACAACGAGCACACTCAGGCCCTTAACCCTCTGGGGACTAAGCCCTTTTTTGGTCCGTTTTCTCTATTTTTACATTTGGGCTTATAAACCATATGTAATGGAGATGGAACACCATGTGTTTGCTATCTATGGATTCAGAAGACCCTAAGCTAACATAAGCATGCATGTAATGTGTTTATAAAGGAAGTATGTGTGAAAAATGTACAATAATCGAGAGAATTTCAAAACCGAAAAATTAGATTTTTGTCATTTATTACTGAAAATCACACCTCACACAACAATAGTGAACAGTTTTTGAACCAAAAAAATATTTTGTCAAACCCTTTGCTTGACAGCCATTTGTAATTGTTCAATCAAATGTGTTAAGAATATAGGGGGTGTGACGAGATCTTGTGCCACGAGATCTCGCGAGACTAAAATGTGACGAGATTTCTCGTCGAGTGAAAAGCTGTGTCGCGATATCGCCATGATTAGCAAAGAATTTGCCACGTTCACATTACATTACGGTGTACACCGCGGCACCGCCTCCACTCACTGTCGTTTTGCTATTGTATTGTAAACATCTACTCTGCTCATCCAGCACGAGTTGCAGTCGTACACAGACTGTGACAGTGCTGCAGGAATCACAGTTCACTGATCGCGTTACGATGGCAGAGGATTTGTTGCGCAACAGTCGATCTGAGATGTCTTCTGAGAATGAGATGTCTTGATATGTCTGAGATGGCGGTTCACACAGAACGTGTTTTTCCATTCCAGTGCGGTACTTTTCCATTGTTTTTCTATGTAAACGCGCTAGACGGATGTGTAACCTTGCGCTCGCGTCTTGCATCTTTTGCAGCGTCTCGCGCATGACACAGCATTCTAAAAACGCGGCGCTCAAGTTAAAATCAGTTCCCCCATTCCACTGCCAGCGTATCGCATTTTACACAGCAAAAACGCATTCTGTGTGAATGTCCCCCTTATCTTGTAGAACGCGCGTTCAGCACCGCCACTACGGAGTGAAAATGAAAGTAAAACACGATGCGCGCAAATTAGACTGCATACAATAGCCCGTCTCCCAATATCAAACCTATCTCTGGACGTTATAGTTGTGGCTCTGGTCTCTGTTTTGGTCTCTGCTTGCACTTTGAATACAGAGAGAGTTGGCCTACTTTGATTATGGTTGCACTTGCTCTTAATTATCGTTTGCACTAATAAGACTAAGAAAAACTGTTGTTTTATACAGTTTTTATTTCTATTTTCAATTTGTGAAAAGTAGTTTTATTTGGAGGTCACACAGCCTCAGAAGTTCTGGAAGCTCATAATGTACAGTAAGGTCTGAAGAGACTTGTGTGAAATCATACTTGAGAGAAGCTAGTCAGTTGAGTTTGTGGTAAAACCTTTACAGTGCTTCTATATTGTTGTATTTTAATGTATTTGATAATTCATACTCAAAGTAGAACTGAAATGACATTCATTACAAGATGATTTAGTTACAACATTTCAAAATGCACCTGCAGACTATTTTTCCAGTCATGAATTTTGTCATTGAGGAGTTCTATCAAATATTGTGCAAAAATCTCGTCTCGTCTCGTTCTCGTGAACCCAATCTCGTCTTTGTCTTGTCTCGTGAGATAACGGTCTCGTCACACCCCTAGTTAAGAACAATGAAATAAGGAACTTTTTTTACAAACAGTCCCAGGCGTGAAAAAGCTGTCTGCTTCGAACTAAATGAGACCTGCTTGCTCTGAAGAACATGACAAACTCACAACCTGGCAGATTTACTTTCCACTAACTGTTCCAGAGCTTGTTCTGCCGTAAATCTTACTGCTAGCCATCATAACAGTGCTAAAACAATACAATAATAATGCTATTTAAGTTATTCTGTCTCTCTCTTATATAGATCTCTGTGTGCTCTGTAATACTCCGCTCCGTTCGCTATCTGTCTCATTCTCCGTCCACATGACGCTGTTTGTTTGTACATGTTGAAGGCTACAGAGTCCTCTGATTGGCTAGAATACGTCATGGTAACCTTCCTCTGATTGGGTAAAAAAAAAATCCTCCCAGCGGCAATTTTTCCATTGGTGGAATTTGCCTAACAACATCGATTTCATTGGCCTTTTTATGCAGTGGTATTGCGCAACAGCGAAGCGTGTGTATAATACAAACGGGATACCACTGTTTTCAGCGGAATCTGAGAAAGACGGCAAAAAAGACCGCACCCCTCTATCATTAATAGTTTTGAAGATAATTGCACATTTGTAAAGGTAATGCCATTTTGGGCGGTACCGCCCAATTCGTCTCCAGAGGGTTAAGAGAGCAGCCAGAAAAATGGAGCGCAACTGGAAGAAAACAAAACTAGAGGTGTTTCGGATTTCATGGAAGGAGAGCTCGATTGCTTACAGAGAGGCTTTAAAAGCTGCTAGATCTGCTTATTTTTCAACCCTATTAGAAGAAAATAAACATAATCCTAGGTATTTATTTGAAACAGTGGCTAAACTAACGAAAAAGAAAGCTTGAAGCCCAGAAGTTTCCAAGAAACACAGCAGTAATGACTTTATGAACTTCTTCACTTATAAGATCGATAATATCAGGGACAAAATTATAACTATGCAACCGTCTAATACAGTATCGCATCAGGAAGTGCATTGTAGTCTCCATGAGGGAAAATTTGATTCATTCATTGCTATAGGAGAGGAAGAATTTTGCAAACTCGTAAAATTATCTAAATCGACAACGTGTATGTTAGACCCTATACCGACTAAGCTGCTAAAAGAGATGCTTCCAGATGTCATAGATCCTCTTCTTAATATCATTAATTCATCTTTGTCTCTAGGATACGTACCAAAAACCTTTGAGCTAGCTATGATTAAACCGCTTGTTAAAAAACAGCAACTTGATCCTACAAAACTAGTCAATTACAGGCCGATCTCTAATCTGCCATTTCTGTCAAAGATATTAGAAAAAGCAGTATCCTCACAACTGTGTTCCTTTCTTGAAAGAAATGATATCTGCGAGGATTTTCAGTCCGGATTTAGACCGTACCATAGTACCGAGACAGCTCTCGTTAGAGTCACAAATGATTTGCTCTTATCATCCGATCGTGGTTGCATCTCTCTATTAGTATTACTTGATCTTAGTGCTGCATTTGACACCATTGACCACAACATCCTTTTAAATAGACTCGAACATTATGTTGGCATTAGTGGAATTGCACTAGCATGGTTTAAATCATACTTATCTGACCGTTATCAGTTTGTAGCAGTAAATGAAGAGATGTCTTATCAATCACAAGTTCAGTATGGCGTACCACAAGGCTCAGTACTAGGACCGCTGCTGTTCACTCTGTATATGCTACCATTAGGAGATATCATTAGGAAACATGGAATTAGTTTTCACTGTTATGCTGACGATACTCAGCTGTATATTTCTTCAAAACCTAACGAAACCTACCAATTCACAAAATTAACGGAATGCATAGCTGATATAAAAAATTGGATGACTAGTAATTTCCTACTACTAAATTCAGAAAAAACAGAGATTCTAATTATTGGACAAAAAACTTCCACACGTAATAACCTAGAGTACTGGCTAACACTTGATGGCTGCTCTGTTAAGTCTTCGTCGTCGGTTAGGAACCTGGGTGTGCTCTTTGATACCAATCTTTCATTTGAAAGTCATGTGTCTAGTATCTGTAAAACCGCTTTCTTCCATCTTAAAAATATATCTAAATTACGTCATATGCTCTCAATGAATAATGCAGAACAATTAGTTCATGCGTTTATGACCTCAAGGCTAGATTATTGTAATGCTCTACTGGGTGGTTGCCCTGCACGCTTAATAAACAAACTACAGCTAGTTCAAAACGCAGCAGCTCGAGTTCTTACTAGAACCAGGAAGTATGACCATATTAGCCCCGTTCTGTCAACACTGCATTGGCTGCCTATTAAACATCGTGTAAATTTTAAAATATTGCTGATCACTTACAAAGCACTAAATGGTTTAGCTCCGCAGTACTTGAGCGGGCTCTTAACGCATTATAGTCCTTCACGTCTACTGCGATCTCAAAATTCCGGCCAGTTAATAATACCTAGAATATCAAAATTGACTGCTGGCGGTAGATCCTTTTCCTATTTAGCACCAAAACTTTGGAACAGTCTTCCTAACATTGTCCGGCAAGCAGACACACTCTGTCAGTTCAAATCTAGACTAAAAACACATCTCTTCGGCCTAGCATACACATAACACATTATAGACTTATATAATTCAATGTTAGGCTGCATAGTTTAGAACAGCCGGGACCGGGAACACTTCCCGTAAATCCTGATGTACTTGGTACATCATAAGAAGGATGGCGTCTACGCTAATATTAGTCTCTCAGTCTATCCCGAGGTTTACCGCTGTCCACCGGAACCAGGCTGTATCCAGATCTGATGAAGGACCAGCGCCAGGACACGACGACGCCGCTGACCTGAAGTGTCAACCAGTCTCTCCTCCTCTCCACTCCGACTTCCCCCAACCGGAACTGGACAAATACTCTGAACATTCCGGTTCACGTGGCTACCTGAAGCTACAAAATCTGTATTCATACATTTTTCAAGCTTGTTGGCCAGAGGTTTGCGTTCCCAACGGCACTGAGTGCTGGGTTCTCCCAAGGTTTTTTTTCTCCCTTCTGTCAACTGATGGAGTTTTGGTTTCTTGCCACTGTTGCCTTACCTTCTGGCTTGCTTAGTTGGGGACATTTAATATTCAACAATATTATAGATCTGCCTTAAAGGTGGATGATGATGAAATTGTTTTTTGTATTATTTTCATGTTATCACTGTGAAGCTGCTTTGATACAATCTGTATTGTAAAAAGCGCTATATAAATAAAGGTGACTTGACTTGACTATAAAGGCATAAGCCACGCCCATTTTGGCAGCCTGCCGATAGGTTGCAGCAAATTGCCGCAGAGCAGCCAATAGGCGCGCAAGCTGCCTCGCCTAGGTCTGCTCGCTCTGCAGCAATATGCGTTTTAGAATAATACAAAATTAAGGATCATTTTTGTCTTCAGTATTCTCGCGAAAAGGGATTTTCCCGTAGCGTAAGCTAGGTTCGCAACACTCGTTCCCTCTTCTAGAGAGAACCAAGGTTACGTTAGTAACGGAGACGTTATTTTGAATAGAAATCATCACTCATAAAGCAGTCATTCATGTCTTCTCCGTTTATTTGTGTTCACATACATGCAATATACAACAATGCCACAAGGCCACATTTTTGACGATGACTTGGTAGCTCGCTGATGTGAGTGGGCCGACTGGTCCTGGAACCACACTTGCCAGAGGTCAACCAATACATGGTTTGCGGACAGTTTTTTCCTTAGCCTTTGCCCATGCTGCACACCTTAAGGCATATATCTGTGCTGACCAAACACATCTCCTCTCAGCAGCAGGAGCACATTGTCTTTTATAATCATCACCAGCCACTGAGGAAGGACAACTTGAATCATTGTTTGCTTTATGGCTAACACAAAAACAGTGCAGAGATGTGCTGGGTACCAAGTTAACACATATATATTTTGGCAATGTTCTCATTGAGTTATGAAAAACTCTGAATGCTCTCTGAACATTCAAAACGTCTAGTTTATTTAATGTAAAAAATAAAAAAAACTTGGTTATGTGCATGATAGAGATAACATTCCATTTTATCAAAAAAAGGGGTCTTCACCGCCGTGGCCGCCCGAGGGGTCTTCACCGCCGTGGCCGCCCGAGGGGTCTTCACCGCCGTGGCCGCCCGAGGGGTCTTCACCGCCGTGGCCGCCCGAGGGGTCTTCACCGCCGTGGCCGCCCGAGGGGTCTTCACCGCCGTGGCCGCCTGAGGGGTCTTCACCGCCGTGGCCGCCCGAGGGGTCTTCACCGCCGTGGCCGCCCGAGGGGTCTTCACCGCCGTGGCCGCCCGAGGGGTCTTAACTGCAGTGGCCGCCCGAAGGTCCTACTTCTCCGCCGTGGTCACGCCCACAGCCTGCTCCGCCCCGGCCGCCTGCACAGCCTGCTCCGCCTGATCTTCTTGCTCCGGCCTGGTCGCCTGCACAGCCTGCTCCGCCCTGGCCGCCTGCACAGCCTGCTCAGCCTGATCTTCTTGCTCCGCCCTGGTCGCCTGCACAGCCTGCTCCGCCCTGGTCGCCTGCACAGCCTGCTCCACTCTGGCCGTCTGTCCAGCCTCAATCTCCAGGCCCTCTTCCGCTCCACGGGCTTGGCCCTCCATCCCTCCCCCGGATCCGCCTCCGCGCCACCTCCCACCTGGACAGTTTTGGAGCGTCTGGAAGCTGCTATTTGGGGAGGGGCTATGTAACGATTACCAGCTGGAGTGCACTCGAGAGCCACCAGAGGGCGCTCCACAATAGACTGATCACTTCCTCACAAACTACATTTCCCATACTCACTGCCCAGACTCATCAGCACTCATCATCTCATTCACCTGGAACTGATTACACAAACACCTGCAGCTCATCCACACTCACCCATATAAACCCTGTTCACTCTCAGTTCATTGCGAAGTATTGCATTGCCCCGGCTTTCAATTCCAAGCGTTTTTCTCTGTCTGTTGTTCTGTTCCTGATCTTGGACTGTTTATACTGACCTCTGATTGTTCTCCGCCTGCCTTGACCCGGATTGCTTATTGGACCTAGCCGTTTGCCGCCTGCCTTGACTTCTGCCTGTGACCCCGATCTGCCCTGTGTTCTCTCCGTTGTTCTGTCTGCTGCTATTTGACCCTGTCTGTTGACCATTCTAAATAAAAGCTGCAAATGGATCCCTCTGAGTCCGCCACATCATTACAACGTTCTTGTGCTAACCGTTTGAGAAACCGTTTCATAACTTTGAGAGAACCCTGTTGAAGAGCTTATTGTCTGTGGGGTGGTATTAGGATTTTTTTTCTTAATTGTCAATAGTTGGATCACTGAAACTCACTAAACTACTACAAAATTGTCATTTTGGTTTAAGCCGGCTTTGCATTGATCGACAGCTCAGCCTAATGCCAAATGCTTGACAGCAAGTTGACACGTAGCTGGGGGTTAGCCACTAATCAAGAACTGAAAATGCTGGGGGAAACAGATTCTTTTTATACAATAGCTCAATAAGAAAAATGTATTCACTGAGGGGATATCCTGAGATGCAATTAAAGTGTAGAATCCACAGGGTGGTATGCTGACACCTATATGTGTGTACTATCATCGAGCAGGGTGAGAACACAAAAGAAAGCACTGTTAACAACTTCTTATCACACTCCAATGTAATCCATATGAGATTAAAACAGAAATTTAACTGGAGACTGAATACAGTCATCAAAAACTTCTAATGAATTTTTACTGGTTTAGGTGTGATGTATTTGTATATGTTGTAGCAGACTATTTTTTGAAGAACACTAATGTTAATATTTATGTCTCTTACCAAGCAATTTTGTTTGTACTTTTGTTCTTTCCTTTCTTTTTCCACATTCACCTTCATTTAAACCCAATATCTCATTATGCACCAAACATGTACCAAGGCACCTAATCGACGCCACTAAACATCTCTTGATCGACGTTCAATAATATTTATCTTCATCTCATAATCAACGTCGGCTGAGTCGGTCAATGTCTTGACCCCTTTGAACACAATCACTTGGGAAATAAGACCTCTAATGCTCCACTAACATGCTGCACAGCAGTAACCAGACAGACTCTTGACAATGCCTTAAAATATGTTTTAATCACGGCCGAAGGACCTCCAGAGAATCCCACCAGCAAAAAGAATACAACAGTGTTTTATAGAATAGGAGTTGACACTTTTTCAAGAGTCAATTGATGGACATGGTGCCATGGAACAGAAGCAAACACGTAAAGTCTGAACAGAGTTTATTGAAAGATACACATGGCAAAGGTGACATGATTCATTACATACTTTTCCTACAACATTATTCATATAGATAATTCAACAAACCCTTCTGTTACTAAAAGCAAATCTGGATTTCTTGATTAATCAAAATCATAAGGTTTTTAAAAGCACATAAATTAAGTTTTATGTAACAAAGTTCGGGAGGAGCATGTTCAGGTAATCAACCAATCAACTAAAGAGGAAGCCTGTATAAATAAAGCTTTTCCTCACCTTCTGTCTCACGACAAGTTTCTCAGCATTTGACTCCGCCCTTGTGCCATCATGTGTGAGTTAGAGCTCTTCCCCTCTGGCGATGATTCGCTCCGTCGCATTCGCAATCCGCGGATCCGCGGATCGTTCCATCTCCAGCCTCCTCAAACCGGGGTCACCAGCTTCCTCGATCCCCTCCACGCACGCCGGCGAGGAATCCACCATCTTCCTCCGCGTCTTCACACTCTCCGGCCCATCCAAACATCCCTCCCATAGGGAAGTGGACTGTTAAAGGGCTGAGACAAGCCCTAATTAACTCCGACGTCAACTTTTCTCGCAGATTGAATAAAGCAGATTTATTTAATCTATATGTCTCTTTACAATCTACTCACCCTTCTGTTTCAGCTCCCATTTCATCGGCTCGAACGAGCAAGGCCCGCCGGACCCCGATCGCTCGCCCCCCAGCGTCTTCACCTTCCTCACAAGCAGTGCCGGGCCCCGCCCACGCGCCACGTCGCCGCAGATCTTTCGCCGGCCTGGGCCGCGCCCCAGAGCCAGTCACGGAAGGGCTTCAATCCCTTCCATGTCAATTCTCCTACTCAGCCCCTCCCACCGCGGCACAGTACGCTCCAGATCCCCGCAACACCGGCTACATATCAGCTCCTCAAACGTTCCCTCTTCCTCCTAACGTTACCTCTTTCAATTTTACCTCTTTTTATGTTTTCTGCTAAATGCGCCGTCCGTATTTCCCAATGGAATCAGTGTCCTTACTGGGGAGCGTTGGACTCTGATCTCCATAACAGAGTTTTTCACGGGTGCCCAAACATCTCTTGCGCAATTTGCAGGTCTGTAAACCATGCCACCACGGCATGCCCCCAAATTAATCCCTCGATTCCTCCCGGCCCAGCGCAGAACCCCATCAAATCCACAGGTTACGTTCCGCGACCTGCAAGAGAGGATCACTTTTCCGGTAAAGATTTTTCGATCAGAGCACCATACGTCGCTTCCAACATGCAAGTTTGCAATAATTTTAACGAGGGGAAATGCTCAAGACAGCACTGTCGCTATCTCCACGTCTGCAATTATTGTGGCGGTGCCCACGCCCACGTGGTATGTCCAGTACAAAAAGCTGTAAATAAAAGTGAAAAAAACTCTCTCTCGACTCCTGTGAATGTTTCCCGTCTGGCTGAGGAATTATCCCATCACCCTGACGTCAACTTTACAAATTATCTGCTGTCTGGCCTTAAAAAAAGGTTTTAAACCCGGTGTAGAATGTCAGCCCACGCAAAACATCATCTGCGATAATCTTCAGTCCTCTCTAGCAGAGCCCGAAGTAGTAGACGACCTATTAAAAAAAAAAAATCAAATCAGGTTTCATGATCGGCCCCTTCGAGGCCCCCCCGTTTGACAAATTGCGCATTAGCCCCATAGGCGTGGCGACTAGAAAATTTTCAGGGAAAAAGCGCATGATAATAGATCTCTCAGCCCCTCATAACTCTCCGTATCCAAGCATTAACAGTCTTATCCCCCTCGAAGAGTATTCTCTTAATTACCACGACATCGAACAAGCCATAACTATGATCAAAATAGCTGGTCACGGCGCATGGTTGGCAAAAGTAGATATCACTTCCGCTTTTAAAGTAATGCCAATCCACCCAGACGTGTGGCATTTATTCGGCGTGAACTGGCGGAAAAAGTTTTATTTTGCGGTGCGTTTAACATTCGGTTGCAAAAGCAGCCCTAAAATCTTCGACACTCTATCAGAAGCCATATGTTGGATCCTTTCCAACAATTACGCAATTCCTTACCTCCATCTGCTCGATGATTTCTTAATAATTTCACCTCATGACACCATCCCCGCGGAACAACTCCTCACGGTGCAAAAAGTTTTCGCCGAGCTAGGGATTCTGTTAGCCCAGGAGAAAACATCGGGGCCAACTACAATTTCCAGGCTTCACTGCCTAAGGAAAAAATCGACCGGATAATTCTAATCCGTCCAATCTTACAGACTGCCCACATTGTTCCAAACGCGAACTCCTCTCGCTATTTGGCCACCTAAACTATGCCATGCGCATTATTCTGCAAGGCCGCCCTTTCATCGCGCATCTCCTCGCCCTCTCGTCATTCGTTTACGCGCTGGAAGACTGGATTACTTATCTTGCGAGTGCAAAAACGAGCTAAAATTATGGATAATTTTCCTTTAACCAGTGGAACGGCTTAACTTTTTTTTTACGACGACTTCATTTCTCTCCCCCTCGATATCAAACTGTTCATGGATGCAGCTCGTTCGATTGGCTTCGGGGGTTACTACCAAGGACACTGGTTCGCATCTCCCTGGCCCCCCCAGCTACTAGACACTCCCCAATCCTCAGCCTCCTCTGCCCTTTTTGAGCTCTACCCGATTGTCGTCGCAGCTTCCCTGTGGGGGAAAGAGTGGTCATCCAAAAGCATCCAAGTTCATTGCGACAACGAAGCAAACGTACACTGCATTGACAAAGGTCGTTCTCGCTCACCTGCGTTAATGCCACTCCTCAGACGCCTCATCTGGATCTCCGCCTGCGATCAGTTCATAATTAATGCCAAACACGTCCCAGGTGCTCAAAACCAAATCGCTGACTCTCTCTCCCGTTTCTCTTTTCAGAAATTCAGGATGCTGGCACCAGAAGCGGACCCCATTCCAACCCCAGTACCTCATTATTCTCAACTAATCTTCCCATAAACCATCCGCTAAAATTCCTCCTGGACACGTCCATCGATTCCATCCTCCAAGCAGTTTCACCCAGAACCCTCCAAACATATTACACCGCGTGGAAATATTTCAAATCACCTCTCTCACAACTTGCCGTTTCCCGAATTCTCCCTTCTAACCGTTACTTCATTCATATCTCACCTCAAAAGGTTAAAGATTCAGTTAAAGGTCTCCAAGCCAGATCCATAAAAAGCTATTTAAGCGGCATTCAATTCTTTCACAAATTAGTTTACGGCAGGCCCACCCCTGCCATAAATAACTCCCAAACGTCCCTTCTCATTAAAGGAATTCAAAGATCTCACCCCTTCAATCTGCCAACTCCCATTCAACCGTACCATTCTCTGCTAAATTACCTGCAGTATAAACGTTCCACGCTCAAATCCCCTCTCGATCCACTCTTCACAGACGACTCCAATCATCCAACCACGAGATTCTGGTTCCAAAAACATCTCAAAGCAGTCCTCATCAAAGCCGGCATCACAGCTAACACATTTTCAAGCCATTCTTTTCGCATCGGAGCAGCAACCACAGCCGTACAAAAAGGTCTCTCCCAACAACAAATTCAAACCCTCGGGTGCTGGTCATCTGAAGCTTTCAAAACCTACATTAGATCCAGCAGCTTCCACATCAGAAACGCTCACCAAGCCCTAACTAATTCGATCATTTATTTCCATCACCTGCGGCGCATCACTTTCCTCACCAGTATCGGTTCAAACCCACCTTCCGAGTAATATTATTATTGATTTTATTTATTTTTGCTCGCCGCATTTACACTCGCCTCAATAAATATATCTAGTCTATATAGCATTTTTGCAAACAATCGCAGGCTCCCCCGTTTGCACGCAGCGATGGCTCCACGTTCATAGGCCGGGCTCAGCCCCCTTCTGAAGTGCCGGTCGAGCCCACCCGTTCGAATTGCAGTGAGAGCCTGCCTGTCTTAGTCGTCATCGGACGGCCGCGCTCGTGTCGCCGTGTGGGCTCCCCGTTTCGTCGGGCCGCGAGGGGTCTATTCCCGTGTCCCAGCCCCCTTCGAAGCGCCAGTCGAGCCCCCCGACCGAGTTCCCCGGGTGCCCTCCGTTCAACTGCTGGCGGGGCTTACCCGTCCGATGCCGTGAGCATCCATACTCCCGTCGGATGCTGCGAGGGCCCTCCCGGTCGAATGGCTTAAACTCGTTCCCAAATCACGCTCACATAATTCTCGCGTCGTACTCGAGCTGTCAGTTCAACTGCTGGCGGGGCTTACCCGTCCGATGCCGCGAGCATCCAAGCTCCCGTCCAACGCTGTGAGAGCCCTCCCGGTCGAACTCGTTTTTTTTTTTTTTCAGATACCTTCTCATGTCATGCCCTTCACTTTTTTGGGGGATTATTTCTACGCTCACCGTCCCGCGCTTACCTGGCTTTTTTGGGGGAGTACTCTAGGTTCGGGCAAAATTCAGAGCTCGGAGCCCTCCCCTGGACAGCAAGCCAAATACGCATAATACTACATTAGATTTCATGTACGTGTGAACTCGTGAAATGAAGTTTTATGTAACAAAGTTGGGGAGGAGCATGTTCAGGTAATCAACCAATCAACTAAAGAGGAAGACTGTATAAATAAAGCTTTTCCTCACCTTCTGTCTCACGACAAGTTTCTCAGCATCCCTCCACCTCACACTCGGCTAGGTTCTACCACAGTATAGGGGGAGTACTCTGGGTTCGGGCAAAATTCCGAGCTTAGAGCCCTCCCCTGGACAGCAAGCCAAATACGCATAATACTACATTAGACTTCATGTACGTGTGAACTCGTGAATTGTTAATTATTGTTTGGTGTGTTTTCATATTCATGAGATTTTGAACTAGATGCACCTTTTTTGGGTTTGGATCGAATGTTATTCGATTTTTATACATAATAAATTTGTTTATGAATAAAGATTGATCTATTGGAAGCAGTTTTTTTTTTAGTTAGATGCCAAAAGTTCTTCTCCTATTCAATTTTGACATTGAGGGGGTGCATTCAACATATTTGCCCACCGGCAACTATAGTTGCCGCACATTCAAATATGATTTTCAAGAAAGAACGAAAAAACCTAGGGAAAATAAATGCAGATTTGTTCACATAGGACACTATTAACACGACTATATGCATGCAACCACTCAGAAAAATTTGGGAACAAATGGGTTAACTTTTTCAAGAGTCATGGTGTCATGGAACAGAAAATAGCAAACACGTAATGTCTGAACAGAGTTTATTGAAAGATACCCAGGCTATTAGAAGGTGAGCCTCTGTATTTCAGATAATACTGGTGTTACTGGCATGGGCATGAAAGTCTTGTCTGTTGCAGGTAATGGAGAGAAGTGGCTGGAGGACTAGCAGACAATGACACATAGAAGACAAGACAGTTCAATGCACAGGTGTGTTTTCCACAAATAGATAGTCTGATAAGAGCTCAATGTCAAACAACAATACCAGACCAATATGTGTGTTTGGTGCTGGCCTTTATGGAGGAACTGATGAGGCTTATGGCATACAGGTGTGGTGATTGTTGAGTGTGAACAGGTGGTAGTCAGAGAGGATAATGGGAAATGTAGTGTGCTTAGGTGACTGGTCTGGTGACTGAGAAGTGTGACTCATGGAATGTTCTACCTCTATTTTAAACTAACTCTAGGCCAATTTAGGTATTTTTTTGCAAAGCGGAATAGTTCATAATGGATCCATTGATCCAAATCATTGACTCAGAATCAGAAATACTTTATTGTTCCCGAGGGGAAATTCTTTGTCACAATTGCACAACCGTCAAGACATAAGGAAAATAAATAGTAATAAAAAGTAGATAAATAAAGAGTATATAATATAAGAGTATAAATATAAAGAAAAATATGAGGAATGTGGGTATGAACGATATTTACATTAGATAATTGTTATGGTGAACATTTACATTATTTAGAATTATAATGGTGTACCAAAAAGGACTATAGGAATAAATAGCAGCAAAGAATATTGCACATTAATTATTAAACAGATAATGTTGCACAGAAACAGAGATATTGTCCGTTTGGACAATTACCCTGAATAGAGTTCTGCTCAGACGGGGCCGCTCCTTTGGACTCCAAAGGGGTTTCAGGGAAATCCTCAATTTTGCTGTGCTGTCTGGCAGTTGACACTGCCCGGTTGTGCTAAAAGTCATAAGCTGTATGAGTGGTCACACCATGGTACTAGGGGGACGAAGGGCCCGGGGACACCGCAGTCGAGTGTTCGGGACCATCGGGGAGGTTGACCGCGCCACTGATTCTCACCTGAGTGACCTCAATTCACCCCCAGGCATACTAATTAAGGTAAAGCCCATTCACTTATTATAAGTCACAGAATATTGGATATTCCCCGGTCAGTTAAGTGTGTGGCCCATTCTTCTCCCCCAAGCCACACCATCTTCCTAGGTTTTATACCTCGATAGCGCCCCCACTCTGCTGAATAATAGATTGACGACCAAGCAGCCAGCTTCATCAAATGACCCACTAGGCTGCCACCCTGTCAAAATCTTTATTTAGATCCGGCGCCGACCTACGCAAATCGGCCCCACCTAACTGTCTAACTGTCTGCACCAGGGTGAAAATCTCGCTATAATTAAATGTAGTCTATGCTAAATCGCCCTGAATTAAATTGTAAAAACAGATCAGATCATTTATTTGTCGAAATGTTGCGATATTGTTTCATTTAAGTTCATAATTATATTATATAAATGTTATTTAGTTTAGCAGCAGCACCACGAAGCACTGTGGTTTGAGATTTATATAAAAATAAAAATTTATAATTCACAAATCGCATGCACCCTGGTTGTAAGGATCCAAAGATCCCCGTGGAATTTAACATTTTGTTGAACATTTTGTTCATGACAACAAATGAACATGCGTTTGAAGATTGTATTTAGTTTTGCTTGGAGAAAGCTGGCCCAAACCGAGGCGATTTATTTTTTCAATTATTGAAATAATTAAATGTTTAGTAATAACCTTTTAGGACAGAAATATTACTACATGTAGCCTAAAAAAATTAATTCCTTCATTATCAACACTTTAATAGCCTAATGCTAATGTCTAGAATTAAGTGTGAATTGCGACTTCTCTTTGTTTTAATTAAGTAAGATAGCCTGTGGGGGGTTGGGGGTTCAGGAGGTTTTAAATGTTCTGCCTTTCATATGGAGAGTGAGCCTGATGACCAGGCAAAGGCAAAATACTTTTAAAGATATATCTCTCGATGTGTCCAAATGTGGGCCCTATCTTATTAAATTTTATAAATATTGTAGTTTTATGAATTGTATTTAAAGGTTTTTCACACAAAATTTCAGTTGAAGTGTTCAATCCATTTGTTTCAACTGGTTTGTAGAGTTTTAAAATGTTTGAGCAGTCTGTTTGTCAACAATCTGGCATTATCTAAACATGAACTGTTGACGAAATGCGTTCTTGCCAACTAAATGAATGCGAGTGAGCAGCAGATGCAGGGCTCTTTTATTCGCGATCAACCTCGTTTTATTGTAAGGTGAATTCAATGAGGCATTCTGTTTCTTTGAAGCAACAAAGGCATTTTTTTTGTGATTTGTGTGGATGACACACCATGACATTTACAGTATTATCAGCTGTATGATGTGTTTTAACCCTGAAATGTTTAATTTCGAGAGAGATCCGGCGTGCGCAGTGCAGGGAGACTAAATAAATTTGCCGAAAAAGAGATCCAGCGCGGGAGAGAGGCAAAGAAAAACGCATGATCTTAATTTATGTTGCTTTGAACTATTTTCGTTTTGTAGGCTACTGTTTTAATTGTTTAATTTAGCTGCAATTTCTTTGGCAATACAAATTTTAAATGTCACAAGAATAAGATTCTGTCTTTCTTACTTAGAAAATAAACTCTAACTCGATGCAACCCTGTTTTAAATAAATAAAATTTAAAGTGCCCCGACACTTTATTTAAACCTTGAAATGTGCAATGGGGTGTTTAGTGTTCTTTTACATTTTCATTGGTTTTTATATTGAAAGCAATAGCCTACTATTTAGTTAGTCTGTTATTTTGTGCCAAGTCAACAAAATCAGTCTTGGATGCATGGATCTGGTTTTAAAAATGTCTTCCTTTGCTATGGCGGGTATCAATGTCAGTCATCTCAATTTCGTGAATGATTCACAAAACAATAATGTATCAGATTAAAGACTAGCTTCATCATTTTCATTTTCTGACGCGATCGGCTGACAATCTTCCTTCATCAGTTTTGTCGTCTGTGCAGCGGTTCTACTGGAATGTAGCAAATTTATGTTGTAATGTGCCATTGATAATTAAACAAAACACTTGACTTTAATAAACAGTTACTTATCTAAGCATCAATAATGGTAAAACATAAACGCTATCAGCCAACAGCATGTAGGCTACGATGAAATTTGATCTCGGATTGCTTGAAGCTCCATGAAGCTCATGTTGTTGCGTTGTCCACTGAGCTATCATGGAACGCTGTTAAGATAACGTCTTATGCTCTTGCAAAGCCTCATTGATGTAGCCTAATATTTTTCTATTGCAATGTTTTGTTGAAATGTTTTCATTATTTATTAAATGTATTAATATTTTATTTCAGTATTGTGATTATGAATTCGTTTAACTACAATGTTTCAATTGAATTGATCTGCTACCACATTTCAATTACTCTCAATGAGCCGCGGCGCGGCGGCAGATTACGTAATAGAGAGAATAAACTGACACTTTTCAAAGTCTGCGATTGTAACGCCTCTTAGCGGTCAAAGGCAGCAAATACACACCCGCAATTTTACCGCCGCGGGAACGGCGGCAGTAAAAGTATTATTCTGGTTGAGTACCAACTGTACACGCCTGCGCACATATATATATGGACTGAACACGTGATTCGCATTTGCGCACCATCTGCGTTTTCGAGGGTTTGAGTTTTTGAGGTTTGCGCAGAGATAACGGATAATCGTTTGCACCTTCGAACCTATTTCAGTGAGTGCGTTCTCGAGACACCAGGCACTGTTTTGTGCGGATGGGCGGCCGGACTACGTTAGGGTTTTTCTGTTAGAACGGTGTCGTGTTAGCGGCCCCTAAGTTAATAACTAATGATCTTCGCAACGGAAGTGAATCAATCAAAACTACCTTTAGCTGGACAATAACTTTATACTAGAGCTGCTGTACAGCCTAAACAATCTGTTACGGTAATTTCTATTATCACTGTAAAGCTGCTTTCAAACAATCCATACTATTAAAAGCGCTTTAAAAATTAAGGTGACTTGACAATAACAGCAAGGGTTATACATCACCCTGCTACACTATGAAGTGTGTAATAAATACTTGTTCTGGGTATGTTATTGTTGTGTATGACAACCTAGACCTTATATGTAAAATTGAGATGGCTTAATGTATGTAACAATGCAGTACGTTGAGAATCCTTGACGATGGACTTACTGCTTGCAGAGTGGGTGGAGAACTGGGAACGGTTTGGTTTCTCTTCTTCTAGCTTTAGGCCTTTACATACAGTATTTACCCTCCCTTTCTCTCTCTCATTCTGTCACACTCTTATATCTGTCTGTGTGTTGAGTAGTGAAACTGTACTCTCTCCGTTTCCTCTTGCCAAACTGCAGCATTTGGGTATAGTGACACATCGTGTCCACCTGCCAGACGAACAATCACATCACTGCGCCAAGTCAAAGTACAGTAATCCTGCTAATAAAATTCACACACACCAGGAAGTGTGTGTGTGTGTGTGTTATTTAAAAATGCTGAATTTTTTCTCTGATGGGTAGGTTTAGTGTAGGGAGATTGAGTATACAGTTTGTACAGTAAACAAAAAAAACCACATTATGTCTATGGAGAGTCCCCGCGACGATAGTGAAATGTAACGCTTGTGTGTGTGTGTGTGTGTGTGTGTGTGTGTGTGTGTTTAACTAGTCAGGCTAAATTAATGGAGTTTTCATTGGGTCACAGGAAAAGGCTTGAAGGGTGAAGACTCCCCATTCCAGAAATCATTAAACGCTGGAATGCAAAGCCATGAATGTTCATCAAATTAATGCCTGAGCCTGAGGTTTTCATAACAGGCCATGGAGGCAATAAGGCCCCTGTCCACAAACCAGCAGTCGACAGGATTGGATGAATGGACAAAAGGAAGAGCCAGGAGCAGAGAGTATAAGAAAAATGGACTATATAGTTCTAATGGTTCATTGGCCACACAGGGACAGTGATGATTTTTTTTGCTTTTGGGAAAGCCAAAGGGAGTTTGGCACAGTTAACCATTAAATATCAACAGAGACAGCTGTGGATTTGTTAGTCATTGTGAGTTCATTGCATCTTGAAAAAAAAAAAAACCTGCTTGACTTTCTTTCTAGCAGATTAAAAAATAATAATATCCAAACCTCTGACTAGATGAGTGCCTTATTTATAAGATTTGTTTTTACTTTATTACTTGGTTTTAAATTAAACTTGGCCCAATGGCATCCGTTTTCAATCAAGCATGTATCCAACAGATGCATTTGGATTCTAAGTCAAGCCCATACCCCTGCCCCTCCCCCTCTTCAACATCCAATGTTGCAGCCACACATTTAATGCACGTGAATCGAGTGCCCTGCAGAGCAGCACCCACGCCATCAGTGACAGCTTCAACAATTGTGTTTGCCCTAAAATTCAGCACTCCATAGTGAAAAAAGTATACTTTATTGTATTTGAAATATATTCCCTTTTTCAATAGTACATTGCAAATATACTAACAAAAATTGTACTATCTTTAAATATATTAAAGTATATTAGCATCATGATTTTACCCATTTTCACAATACAACTTATAAAAACACACTTTAAAACAATTGCATTTTAGTATATTTATTAAAAATATATTTTAGGTATATTTTAACTGTGTGTTGGGAATTATCATTGTTACAATGCATTGAAAGTATACTTTCAAAATACATTATAGTATACAATAGTATTTTGTACAAAGTGTAGCTAAGTTTTATTAATCTAATAATGTACATTTGTTATTGAAGACAAAGTATGCAATTTGTTGTATTTGGAGTCCTGGAGTCTTCTGGAGGGTCAACAGATACTGATGACTCCAGGACGGTACCGGCAGTTCGGAGAACCAGGGCGGAGCAGGCTTTGCAGGCGGCCAGGGCGGAGCCGGCAGCTCGGGGGACCAGGGCGGAGCCGGCAGCTCGGGGGACCAGGGTGGAGCCGGACCTTCGGGCGGCCATGGCGGAGATGACCCTTCGGGCGGCCATGCCAGATCTGCCTTTGTGGCCTTTCCGTGGGAGCCCGGTCTGGCCACTAAGGCCGAGGACGTATAGCCACCCCCCCCCCCCACCCCCCCCCAAAAAAAATATTGGAAGGAGTTATAGGTTTAGGCTCAGGGACCGGTTCAGGGACAAGCTCAGAGACAGGCTTTGAGGACTGGTGGCGTGGCGGCGGCCATCTTTGGCGAGGATTCGGGCGGCGAGGCGGCCATCTTGGCCAGAGACAAGGGCTCGGGTGTTACGGCGGCCGACTTGGCCGGAGACGAGAGTTTCAGGCGCGGCTGCCCAGGCGTGAACAGTCTCTGGTTCGGTAGGCATGACGTGAAGGAACTCAGGCTCGGTAGACATGACCTAAAGACATGACCTCGGCAGGACTGATGGATAGTTCCGGGCAGACAGATTAAACATAAGGAGGAAGACAGGGTATATCGGTGTCAAAGTCAATTAAGTCTATTTCCTCTGGACTCTGGACGTGTACAGGAACAGGGGACTCATAAAGGAGAGTCTCGGCGGGACGAGACTCTGAACGGGCAGTCTCGGCGGGACGAGACTATGGACGGGTGGTCTCAGCGGGGCGAGACTCTGAACGGGCAGTCTCGGCGGGACAAGACTCTGAACGGCCAGTCTCGGCGGGACGAGACTATGGACGGGTGGTCTCAGCGGGACGAGACTCAGAATGGGTGGACGGGTTTCAAAATAGCACACTTTCAAGTTAACTAATCATTAACACACTTGAAGTGTACTGATAATTGGTCTGGCTGCAAGAATACTTAGTGTATACAGTTGTCACTTTTGAACAAATTGGTTGAATGAATGATTATAACTTGCAACCAATTGGCAGTTTTAGATTCCTATATAGTAGCATAATTAATTTTTTGTTAATATTTAATATTTCTGTATTCAAAATGTTATATTTAAAACAAATGTATATGGATTTTGATAAGTTGGATTTTGTTGATACTGATTTCATTTGATTGGTAACAGCCAGATAGTGTTAATTAGTGTAAAAAAATTAAAAATAAATGTTATATATATATATATATATATATATAAGTAAGTAAGTACTGGTAAGTAAAGTTTATTTCTATAGCACATTTAAAACAGCTTGCGCTGACCAAAGTGCTATACATAATTGTACTGGCCACAGGGTAATAAAAACACATGTAATAGAAATACATTCACAAATAAATTTAGTTTAGGCTAAAACAACATTACAGAGAGACGGCAGGTTGAAAACACACTAAGCAGGAAAAACATTTAAGATGCCTAAAAGGCCAATGTAAAAAGGTGGGTTTTAAGTCTAGCTTTAAAAATATCAATATGAGGGGCATTTCTGATTTCGGGTGGCAGTCAGTTCCACAGCTGAGGGCCAGCAACAGAGAAGGCTCTGTCACCTTTCCGCTTAAGCCGGGACCGTGGGACATGCAGCAGGCCCTGACTGGAAGATCTGAGGGCTCTGGGAGCTGCTTGGAGCTGAATGGTATCTGCTAAGTAGCTTGGGGCCAGTGCGCGTAGAGATTTAAAAACCATTAGCAGTATTTTAAATTGTATCCTGACAGGAAGCCAGTGCAAAGAGGAGGACGTGTGTAATATGTTCACGTTTTTTTGTGTATGTGAGCAGTCTGGCCGCTGCGTTTTGAACCATCTGAAGCCGTGCCACTAGAGTCAGAGGGAGACCAAAGTATAGAGAATTACAATAGTCTAAACGGGAGGTTATGAAGGCATGAATGACTTTTTCCAGATCTTTGAATAACAGAACAGGCTTGAGTTTGGAAGTTATTCTCAACTGATAGAAACTGGATTTCACTACAGCTGATACTTGTTTTTCCAATTTGAGTTCTGAGTCAAAGATAACGCCTAAGTTACGTGTGTGAGTTTTAATCTATGGTGCAAGGGGACCAAGGTCAGCGGTGGTGGCAGCTTTTGATCTTGAGGGGCCAAAGATGATAACTTCGAGATGATAAGATGATCTTATAGATGATAAGATGATATATATATATATATATATATATATATATATATATATATATATATATATATATATGAGAGGTGAGTCCTTTTTTCCACTTAAACACCTGCTCCCCAAAAATTTCTGTGCAGTGTGCACGGCCCTGATTATGTGTAAATGACACCATTTTTGGTCGAACTATTATTTTATCAACTGGTAAATGAGAACTTTCATGCTGTCCGGAAATAAGCACAGAGGTATCTGCATTGACAGCAGCATAGATAATGTTCTTGTTTAGCACACACAAGGGGATTTGGCAAGGGGAGAAAAAGCTTTTACCCATATTCAGCATTTATTTTGAGACTTAAAGCCTTCATCTGTCTGTATGTGTTTACAAGCTACAGATCCATATAAATGTCCAACATACACTCGATGATAACAACATGCGCAGTGTACATGAGAATAGAGATACATAGAGAATAAATCAGATTACTTTGCATATACTCTTCTTCAAACCATAGAGGTGCCTTTGTGCATACATAAAATGTTAGAGTGTTAATATGTTGCTCAAAAACAAGAAAGCTACAAACATGAGAGGTTTGAATGAATGAATGAATGAATACATTTTATTTCAGACATATACAAATAGAGAGATTCTCGAAGAGATTCTGGCAAACCGTCCGGCGACTCAGGAGAGGGAAGCAGTGCCCTACCAACGCTGTTTACAGTGGAGGTGGGCAGCTGTTGACCTCAACTGGGGATGTTGTCGGACGGTGGAAGGAATACTTCGAGGATCTCCTCAATCCCGCCGTCACGTCTTCCATGGAGGAAGCAGAGGCTGAGGTCTCAGAGGTGGACTCGTCCATCACCCAAGCTGAAGTCACCGGGGTAGTCAAAAAACTCCTCGGTGGCAATCTTCCTCGATGAGATCCGCCCTGAGTACCTCAAGTCTCTGGATGTTGCGGGGCTGTCTTGGCTGACACGCCTCTGCAGCATCGCGTGGCAGTCGGGGACAGTGCCTCTGGGATGGCAGACCGGGGTGGTGGTCCCTCTTTTTAAGAAGGGGGACCGGAGGGTGTGTTCCAACTACAGGGGGATCACACTTCTCAGCCTCCCCGGGAAAGTCTATGCCAGGGTACTGGAGAGGAGAATACGGCCGATAGTAGAACCTCGGATTCAGGAGGAACAGTGCGGTTTTCGTCCGGGCCGTGGAACACTGGACCAGCTCTATACCCTCTACAGGGTGCTGGAGGGTTCATGGGAGTTTGCCCAACCAATCCACATGTGCTTTGTGGATTTGGAGAAGGCATTCGACTGTGTCCCTCGTGGCGGCCTGTGGAGGGTGCTCCGGGAGTATGGGGTCCGGGGTCCTTTGCTAAGGGCTGTCCGGTCCCTGTACGATCGAAGCAGGAGCTTGGTTCGCATTGCCGGCAGTAAGTCAGACTTCTTCCCGGTGCATGTTGGACTCCGGCAGGGCTGCCCTTTGTCGCCGGTTCTGTTCATAATTTTTATGGACAGAATTTCAAGGCGCAGCCAGGGGCCGGAGGGTGTCTGGTTTGGGAACAACACGATTTCATCTCTGCTCTTTGCAGATGATGTTGTCGTGTTGGCCCCATCAGACCAGGACCTTCAGCATGCACTGGGACGGTTTGCAGCTGAGTGTGAAGCGGCTGGGATGAGAATCAGCACCTCCAAATCCGAGGCCATGGTCCTCAGTCGGAAAAAGGTGGCTTGCCTACTTCAGGTTGGTGGAGAGTTCCTGCCTCAAGTGGAGGAGTTCAAGTATCTTGGGGTCTTGTTCACGAGTGAGGGAAGGATGGAACGGGAGATTGACAGATGGATCGGTGCAGCTTCCGCAGTAATGCGGTCGATGTACCGGTCTGTCGTGGTGAAGAAAGAGCTGAGCCGCAAGGCGAAGCTCTCGATTTACCGGTCAATCTACGTTCCTACTCTCACCTATGGTCATGAGCTTTGGGTCATGACCGAAAGGACAAGATCCCGGATACAGGCGGCCGAAATGAGCTTTCTCCGCAGGGTGGCTGGGCGATCCCTTAGAGATAGGGTGAGGAGCTCGGTCACTCGGGAGGAGCTCAGAGTAGAGCCGCTGCTCCTCCACATCGAGAGGGGTCAGCTGAGGTGGCTCGGGCATCTGTTCCAGATGCCTCCTGGACGCCTTCCCAGAAAGGTGTTCCAGGCACGTCCCACCGGGAGGAGACCCCGGGGAAGACCTAGGACACGCTGGAGAGACTATGTCTCTCGGCTGGCCTGGGAACGCCTTGGTGTCCCCCCGGAAGAGCAAGAGGAAGTAGCTAGGGAAAGGGAAGTCTGGGCATCTCTGCTTAGACTGCTGCCCCCGCGACCCGGCCCCGGATAAGCGGAAGAAGATGGATGGATGGATGGATGGACATATACAAATATAAACCAATCAAAACTAAACTAAAAAAAATAACTAAAAAAAATGTACTAATAAGTTGAATAAGCAAAACTTTCAATTAACAATATGTAACATTTGGATCTGAAAAGGAGCAGGCAGAAGTATACACTTATTTAATCCTACCCCTTTTACATAACTTAGTAAATTATTATTATTATTATTTCATTTACCACATATTTATATCTTATTTATATTCATCACATTTATCTTAAATTCTATATACACACACATAATCATACACATTACGTCAATGAACACATATTGCAACTGTTAAAAGGCCTCCTTCTTTTCTATATTTTTTGCAAACCATTGCTTTGTGCATTTTTTTAAATGGATTATATTTGGACATTGCTTTAGTGCTGTGCACAGACTTGAATTTATACTTATCCCTTAAAGGGACACTAAGTAGGAATTACTCCCATCTAGTGGTGAATTTGTATTTTGCATTCAAACTAATTTTGCTCTCCAGCGCCTCGCTTTTTCAAATGCACATTGCATCTACGGTAGGCGATATGTACCAAAAAGCTTTGACAGGATGTGTCTTCTAATACCACTTCGTCGAGTTTTCCTTCAGGTAAACAGGTGTGTTATTTCAAACAAACTGCAACATGACAACAAACAAACGAATGTTACAGTATGAATTACTGACTGCGAAAAACATGAAATATTGTAGTTAGGCCTATGCCCAGGGTGCGATTTGTGATTTGTGTTTTGAAACATTGTTATTCATAAAAATAAATCATGAGAACATGAACTTCATCACTGCATTTTGCAGGAATTGTAAAATCTTTTTTCTTATTAACTGAAGTAGCCTAACGCAATTTCCCCTTGGGGATTAATAAAGTTTTTCTATTCTATTCTATTCTATTCTATTCTATTCTATTCTATTCTATTCTATTCTATTCTATTCTATCTTTCCCCACACAAATGAACTGTGATCATGCAATAACGTTAACTTTACATCGCGAATGCGATGCTGAGCTACAGTGAAATGATAGAAAAGACATTATCTGTGATAGCAATTCACTTCTTTCGCGCAAACTGGAGTAGAATGAGGCTCGCGTCTACCGCGCCGCGCTAAACACCGCGCCGCGGGACCTCTAGATGCGCATAAAGGCGTCTTTACATTGAAATCACTTGCGCCAGACGCTCAAAGATGAGTGAGTAATCATTTTAAAATAAAATTGACTTTAATCAAACCACGGATCCGTGATACGTTTTGTGATCCGTCTCGCCACTATGTAGTAGCACTATGATCACTTTGAGGGGAGGATAAATTTATCCCCACCGGCTTACTTTTTGTCCTTCTCTGCTATTATAGTTTTGCAAGATGGCGGAACTACATGGACCCTCCGTGGACCTACCCGTCCCATGTATATAAAGATAATAAATTCTTAATTTATAAGGATAAGTCAGATAATTGGCCGAGGTATTTGTACACCATTGAGGACATATTTATGAATAAAAATATTGATTTTAGATAATAAAATACCTAAAAAGATACTTAGTGTCCCTTTAAATTATAACCCTCCTCTAAAGAAAGAACTTCTAACATTATATGTTAGTAGACTATCTTTTGCTTTATACATGATTACTGCAACTTGAAATTCAACTAGATGGTTTCCTGCTATCTTTGTGTCCACGAGTTTAGTACAATCCTATAATGAGTTAGGCAATTTGTATAATGGTTTAGAGTGTCAATAAGACACAATGTACATGTCAATACATATACAAATTCATGTCAGAACTACAATCTGATGGTCAGGAATTGCTTTTTCCATTGACATAATCTTTGCCTGTGCTTACCCAGAAAGTCTAGAATTGTTTAATGTGCATAGCTTAAATACATACACCATTTACTACATTACTTACAGTAATTTGCAGGCAAACGTGTTTCGGCCCAATCACTCGTGTGTCTCTCAGGGGCATCCTCACACAAATAAACCTACACACGTGAGCTCTCAAGCTGGTCTACACAAACCCAATTCAATGCATCAAATTTCTGAAGCAAATGTGTGAAGTGACTATGTGTGTGAGTGTGTCTGTGTATAAGAGAGTAGGATTGTCAGATATTGTCAGAGTATATGTTCTTCCTGCTGAATAAATTAGCATAGTTGGTCAACAGTAGCTTTTCTATGTTGGATGACGACAAGGGCTACATTATCTGTCTTACTTAAACTGACACTTAAAGCCACAACACAACGGAAAGTCACAACACAACAAAATCAAGACACACTGAAATAAAACCACAGCACAACGAAATCAAGCCACAACACAATGTACATATTCCAGACCACTAGGGGGCACTTGGAGCGTGGAAAAAATAGTTTTAAGTTTGAATTTCGTTGGATATTAGTTTTCCCTTGCCACTATTCTATAGAGTTTTTTGACACACTACCACGGCACATGATGCCTAAGGGAACGTATCCCACAAGTATAACTTGTATTAATTAACGTATAATTTGTATTAATTAAGATGACTTTTAACATTTAAAAACAGATATGTTCAAATTCCAAAACTTGTAGTATGTTCCCAGTGACCAGACTGACTTACTACAGGTAAAATTCTGCCAATAATTCCCTTCATGTATTTACAGTAAACAATTATTTTTAGACAAAAAATAATAATACTGTATTTCACCAAAACTTTTTTTTCTTTCTCAGATTGTAGTACAGTACATTCCTAGTGACCAGACTGACTTAATACAGCTGAATAATGCAAAATTTCACATGTAGTAAATTAGTCTGGTCAGTCTAGGAACGTAGCTACTAGGAACGTCGTAAATTTATCATGAAGTAAGGCTTACCAATAGGAACCAAATACAAGGAGCATTGGAACATAAAAAAATAATACAGTATTTTTTTTTTAAATAATTGTTTACTGTACATACATTAAAGGAACAATTCACCCATTTGCATTAGACTTTGTATCTTTAGAAATTTTCGAATGGTCATGGTTTATTCCCTTATTTTCCCCTGAGATGGGAGAAATAAGGATTTAAGTGTTCCACTTCCTGCTTTTTATGACGCAAAAATCGTCATTTTGCGTCATAAAAAGTAGGAAGTAAAATTTCTTTGAATAAGGGTAAGACTACAAACACTAGCTCATCATTTATCCAGTAGAAGGCGCTGTTCCGCATGTTTTCAACCCGCCCATAGAGGGATCTCACTCACAGAATGTACATATAGTGTCAGCCATTCTTTATTTGGAAGCTAAGCTAACAGTTTCTTATTCTGTGGAGAAAGCTGAGTAGTAGCGGTGACCATCCTCTTTTTCCCGGACATGTCCGGCCGTCGAGATGGTCCAAATTGTCCGGGATTCGGCTTTTGCTTTCTGCAGTCACATTCATAGTTTACATGCACACCTTTTGTTTCAATCTAACTGAATTCATCCCGATTGGTGAATCTAAATGTAGTGTTTACATGAACGCTAAACAAGTGATCGTTTGATGTGCGTTTTAACATTGCTAGGAAAATTCCCGCTCCTCCGTGAGAGATACGAGACCGGTGCGTCTCACAGGCGCCGGCGCCACTCATCAGTAATCACGCCACCGGGCTCGCATCGTTCTCCGCGGCCGTCAGTCTCGTTCCTGCTCGTCACAGTAAACATGAGGAATGGCGACTGTAGAACGCAAAAGCCGAATCCTGGACATTTTGGGCGACATCAAAATACTGGGCAGACTCACGGAGACTCACTAGTAGCATAGCCTTGTTGTTTACTGTGATCTCTTACCGGTAGGCGTGGCCTCCTAGGGCAGCGAAGCAAGTGCATTCTGGGAGTTGTTGTCTTTCATCCCCATAAGCCAAAAATACATTTTCTGGCTTTTCTCAGTCTAGAAGGCTCCAAATTCAAAAATAATTTCACATTTCTTCTACATAAATGACCCATTTTAAATACACATTCATCTTTCCAGAGGTGAAGTGTTCCTTTAAGGGACGTATTGGTGGAAATATCACCTGTAGTATTTCAACACTGCAGTTAACGAGCCTGTCATAAAACATGCACGCCTGCACACAAACGCTGTTTTAATGGCGACCATAATAAAACACAGAAATAGCCTTTTCCCAAAAATAGCTGTTCCCAATGTAGGCAGTGTGCCCACCACACAGTTTGCACCCCTGCACATAAACGCTGTTCACACAGCGTCGCAAAATCATTCAGATTTTCCCGTTAACCCGCTCTCCATCCAGCGCTTAGCAGTATCGTTCAAAGCCGGCTCTTACATTCCTCTCAAAAGTTTTCAGAGGATGTTAGGCCTGATGGCCTCGGCATCAGCAGTTCTCAAACTAAGCCTGCTGAACATGCGTCCACTTCAGCGCTGGCTGAACAACCAGGTCCCGGCGCTCGCATGGCAAACGGGCCGTTTGCGCATCAAAGTGAACCACGGCTGCATCAGAGCCCTGGCTCCTTGGAAGATAGCCGACTGGTTTCAGTCAGGCGTGAGTATGGGCACAGACTCGAAATGGAAAGTGATCTCGACAGACGCATCCAACCTAGGTTGATGGCAGACCCAGTTCCGGCCTCTGGACAGGCCTAGAGAAGCGACTGCACATAAACTGTCTAGAGATGAATGGGGTCGAACTGTCGCTAAAGGCTTTTCTCTCATACATAAGGGACCACCACGTCCTGGTCTGAACGGACAACAGGTCGGTTGTGTCCTACATAAATCGCCAGGGTGGACTCAGGTCACGCAACCTGCACTCCATGGCCGAACGCCTCTTCCTTTGGACTCTAAGACGCTAAGGGTAGCGCATGTGCCAGGCATTCTGAACAAGGGCTCGGATATGCTATCCAGAGACAAAGTTTCCACAGGGAACTGGTCTCTTCACCCACAAACGGTTCAGTCACTATGGAGCCTCTTCGGCAAGGCAGAGGTTGACCTCTTCGCTTCAGAAGACAATGCTCATTGCCCAATATTTTGTTTCACAAATTTCACAAAACAATTGTCGAGTTCACGCGCGTGATCATAGGTAACTAAACCTATGCGCGTGAACTCGACAATTGACTACTTTGGACTTCGACCGAAAACAGGATGTAAATACAGGTATTTGCGCTGGCTGATATAACATCATTTTTATTCATATATTTCACATCTACTGCAGTCAGATTCACTCGTGTTCACTCTGAAGGAATCATCTAACATGGCTGGGCACTTGTAATGACACATCAAGGATGTTAAGACTAAGAACTGGTTAAGTTTAAAACTTGCCCCATTGAAGTCATGAGGGTGCACATTTTAAAAAGAGGATAACACAGTGTAGGCAACACCGATTTTTGTCGTTGTTTTCTGTACTGACAGCACTCCAAAATTCCGCCGCGTTAGCCTGGCAAGCGCAGGTCTGAGAAGGTCCAGCAGCTCCATAATGAGTTGTCTTGGGAGGCAAATTTTTTTATATAGCCACGTCAGGCAAAATGTGAAAAGGGCTTAAGGCGAGACACTACAGGTGAATAGGGTACAATTTTAAAATAATAGATATCACCATGACACTTCCTCAGTTGATTACTTACACAAGTTCATAAAAAAAAATGTATTACAAGTTTTTGAAATTTGTATGTTTAATTATGCAAATTAGGTATTATCTCATTAAATATGCACACTTTTGCATATATTTTCGGTAGATAGATCTTAACATATTATAAAGCCAGGTGCAAAATTCTTTTTTCATTTTGTTTACACACAAGATGAAAAAAGATGTTCAGAGGGATTTCAGGATATATGCTTTCATTACCTAGGAAATCAAAATATACTGTCCATAGCCTTAAAAAATCGATTTTCGGCATATTTTTGGGATTAAAATGTCCCATAAATCAGGCCAGGAATGATTTATTAACAAATCCCTCTGAACATATCTTCAGAATACTGTTAAGTGTATAACTGGAAAATTTGGTGTACATAGGTGCTACATAGGCTGAGATGTTTCTACTGGAGAATTACAAAAAAAACATTTTGAGAAAAAAGGCATTTAAAGATTTGTAATGTAAAAAAATCATACTTTTTTAGTAGAAACAACTATTTACTGACACAATATCTTATCAAATCATTAGCAACAACAATACAAACCACCTAAATCACATCAAAACTTATAAACACAGCATTTATGGCTTTTAACTGAGCAGAAAAACAGTCAAAAACACACATCTAAGTGTCAGAGCGCATCACGTGATGCATCTGAACCAATCACGTTGTCAGAAATTGACATCAGCCAATGAGATTTCGCTTTTAGGGTTAAATGCCCATTTTACTTTCACGATTGGTTGCTGATTAAAAGGAAATGACCATATTTGGACCCGACAGCATTGTACAGCAGAGAGAAAGCTTTTCAGACATGTGCGTGATTAAAGGAAGAACACAGAGATCGCGGAGCAGCGCGTTGATTTAGAACGCCAACTTTTGTTAAATTTCGGAGAAATCTATAGAAGCAAATAGACAAAGTGTAGTGAAATAAAGACCTAAATGTGTATTTTGGACTTTTTTTCACCACAAGTCTGAAAGAAGACATGTTATTGAAGACAAATAGCCTAAAATCTCAAAATTGACCAGTGAAAAAAAAACGATGTTTTTGCCTGCCGTGTCTCGCCTTAAGTTTTGCCGAATAATTTTTTTTACATGGACTAAACGGCTCCACGGCCGGCGCCGTCTTTGATTCAATACAAGAGTACTGTAATGCTGAAGCTGAGGCTGTTGCATCCATTTGCAGAATTGTATTGGCACATGCAATGAAACACAGGTAAGCAGACATATAATGAGACAAGCAAGAATCAAAGGGGATATCCAGTACTCGTAGTGAAACACAGGCAGAAGTCGGGGCAGGCAGAAACAGGTCACAGAGTCCAGGCAGAGATCCAAGATACGGAGAAACACAGAGAATAATACAGGGAAAATGCTTGGTAATGTCCGCAATGCAAAACAAGACTTCGCAGGGGAACAATGGAAGGGACAATCCAGATAAAGGGGAGATAATGTGGAACAGGTGGCGGTGATGAGGATGATAAGTAAACCAGGCAGGGATGGAGAGTGATAATGGCAAGAGGGAGTGATGGGAAGTGCAGTTCTAATTCCGGAAAGGGGGAGCGGATGAGACCAGAGGGAGGCGTAGCTGAGCGTTCCGTGACAGAGCCCCCCCCTGCGAGCGGCTCCGGAAGTGAGGGCCTGGCTGACGACGGGGTCTTCCACGGGGTCTTGGTGCGGGACGATCTGGATGGTCACGATGGAACGTAGAGAGGAGTGAGGGATCTAAAATATCCTGAGGTCTGACCCAGGAACGTTCTCTCAGGGCCGTATCCCTCCCAGTCGATGAGATACTGTAATACCCCTCCGCGGCATCTGGAATCCAGGACCCCTCGCACCTGGTACGCCTCTGCACCGCCAATCTCAATGGGGGGAGCCTGCGCAGGAGCAATCTCCTCCTGGTCCACCTCTCTCCTGGGAGCCCTAGAGGGTCTGAAAAGAGACACATGGAAGGTGGGTGAGATACGGTAATGGGCTGGAAGTGCTAAACGAAAAGAGACTTGGGTGATCTGTCGGAGAATCTTGAATGGGCCGATGAAACGAGGGGAGAGTTTCTTGCTAGGGGTCCTAAGATGGATATCCCAGGTGGAGAGTCAGACCCACTGGCCAGGTCTGTATTGAGGTCCGCCGCGCCTTCTTCGATCTGCATGTCGCTTAAAGTGATGGATGGCACGCTGTAAGTGGACGTGGGCGGAGTCCCAGGTAGCCGCACTGCGCCGTAACCACGTGTCTACAGCAGGGAGACAGATAATGGGTTCTCCAGCCCATGGGAAAAGTGGAGGTTTGAATCCTAGAACACATTGAAACGGTGTTAGACCAGTAGCTGGCTTTAACAGAGAATTCTGAGCGTACTCCGCCCAGACCAGGAAGCGGTGTTGGTTCTGGTGACAGTAAGTGCGTAGAAAACGGAGGAGGTCCTGATTGAGGCGTTCTACCTGACCGTTGGCCTGAGGATGGTAACCTGAGGTGTGACTCACATTGATATTTAACTTAGAGCAAAGTTCCCTCCAGACTTGAGATGTGAACTGAGGTCCACGGTCAGTAACGATGTCCTCAGGAAGTCCGAAAAGGCGGAACACGTGGGTCAAGAGAGCTTCAACAGTTTGAAGAGCTGTGGGCAATCCAGCCAGAGGGATGAAACGGCAGGACTTGGAGAACCGGTCGACTACTGAGAGAATGGTGGTGAAACCCTGGGACGGTGGCAGATCCGTGACGAAATCCACTGCGATATGGGACCAGGGGCGCTGAGGAACAGGCAGAGGTTGTAATAAACCGGCAGGTTTCAGGTGAGAAGACTTGACAGTATTGCAGATGACACATTGATAAATGAAAGTGATGTCGGATTTCAGAGACGGCCACCAGAAGCGGTTGGAGACTAGTTGAGAGGTAGCCGAAATACCAGAATGCCCAGCGCTGGGAGTGCAGTGAACCCATTGAAGAACACGGTTGAGGAGTTCGAGAGGAACAAAGAGGCGGTCCGCAGGGCATTCAGGCGGAGAAGGGTGTTCTTGGTGTGAAGCAGTGACCTCAGTGATTATATCCCACTGCACGGGTGCTACAATGAGGGTATGAGGAAGAATGGGTTCTGGCTTGGAGGGCTTGTTAGGACTATCAAACTGACGGGACAGAGCGTCAGCCTTTCCGTTCTTAGATCCCGGTCTGTAAGTGATTTTGAAGCTAAATCTGGAGAAAAATAAAGACCAGCGAGCTTGGCGAGCGTTCAAACGCTTGGCGGATTTGATGTACTCCAGATTTTTATGATCTGTGAGGACAGTGAATGGTTGACGCCCGCCCTCCAACCAGTGCCTCCACTCTTCAAAGGCTGTCTTCATTGACAGGAGTTCACGATCGCCCACATCATAATTACGTTCGGCCTAGTTAAGTTTACGGGAATGGAACGCACAGGGGAACATCTTCGCCGGACTGCCGCGGCGTTGAGAGAGAATCGCACCCACTCCTGTGCTTGAAGCGTCTACCTCAACGATAAACTCCCTCTCAGGATCGGGGTGATGAAGGATGGGTGCGGTGGTAAACCACTCCTTCAATTGCTCAAAAGCCGAGGTGCACTCAGGAGACCATCTGAACCGCTTTCCCCCCTCCTGAAGAAGGGATGTGAGAGGGGCCACGATGACACTGAAATTCCGTATAAATCTGCGATAGAAATTCGCAAACCCCAGAAAGCGCTGTAACTCCTTTACTGACGAAGGTTGAGGCCAGTCAATCACCGATCTGACCTTGCCGTCATCCATAAATACC